>AFIV01000555.1:0-95705 GCA_000223765.2 Zymoseptoria ardabiliae STIR04_1.1.2 | reverse complement strand
AGGGGAGGGGAGGGAGGGGAGGGTGGAGAGGGGGAGGGTAGGGTCCGTTTAGTACTTTTCTGGATTTTGGAAGGGAGAAGAGGGGGAGGTGGGAAGGGATGGGATAGGATAGGATAATCCCCCCCCCACGGGCGGCGTTTCATCTTTCTTTCAGCGAGCGGGCGGGCGATTGTATTAACGACTGATATTATACCTTGGTGTAGAAAGCCTACCAGCGGGAGAGAGAGCAAAAGGGAAAGGAACACAGCACACGGCGTTTTTTTGGAAAAGGCCACTGGATTGGCTGGCTACTTGGTACGAGAGGATATCGAATTGAGATTGGGATTTGAGATTGAGATTTGGGTGGGTAGTTGGTATGATGGGTTTGATCGGGTCGACTGGAATCCCATCCATCTCATCTACCCTGGCTGACCGAATGAAGTCCGACGAAAGAAGAAGAAATAGTGTTAGTGTTAGTGTACAAATGAGTATTTACATACTATTACTATTACTATATATAATATTATACTACTTTACAAAGCTCTTCTATAAAGGTATTGCTCTAGTTCTCCCATCATGTTACCTTACGGCACGGCTGCCCTGGTGGTGGTGGTGGTAGTGTATTTTTTCGGGGCTTAGATCGCTTGGAGAAAAGATCAGATTAGCAAAAAGTGAAGCGTGAAAGAGGAGATATAGGTAGATGATCCGGGAGTGTGTAAAAAGCAAACATACAATCATATACATATGATGCATCACGCATGGCAAAGGTCAAGGGCAGGTTAAAGGGCTTTACCTCTCACCTTTTCAAAATCTTTCTTCGGCGACCTGGTTGGACGAACGAACAACCAAACAAGCGGCAATATTCTCCAAAAAAAGGAAAAGGTCCAAGACTGGAGACTCGCAAAACTCCCAAGAAACCCGCCGACGCTTTTTGTGACCTCTCCGCTCTCCTGATACCGACTTCAACACCAACTGCAACTTCAACACCACCCTCCCTCGCCCATCCCTCAACCAATTCTGAATCCACGACCAGAAATCCACATCCATCCTCCAACACGCCCCATTTCCCCTCAATCCGTCCCCTCAACCCCTCCCCTCCCCTCCCCTCCCAACTCATTTCTCTCTTCACCCTCAACCCCCATCAACATGCCCAAACCCACCCATCGCCGCCTCGCCAAAGTCCCAGTCCAAATTCCCCCACGCGGATAAAACGTCCGGAAAACCAAAGTCCTCCTGTCGTCCTGCTGTGTTGTCACTCGAGACCAGATTCGTCATCGTGCCCGAGTCGACGTTCATGCTCAGGCCGGGGAGGGAGGTATATGTTCTCTCGGTGTGAGGTGCGGCGGTCGGTGGGTATTGTCCATGATGCGGTGGATACGTCCCGTTGTCCGGCATCGCCTTGCCGTGATATTGATGCTGCGTAACCTGCGACCCATTCCTCTGTGCCTGACCATTCGACGGAACAATCAACCCCTCACGTGGACCCGTCCCTCGAATCGTATTCATACCCTGCTCGATCTGCTCCGCACTCAGGCCCGGTCCCCGGCTAGGTGTTGGGACGTACTCTGCTCCTACAGTGACCTCCTGCGCAGCCCAGTCCCTCTTCAAGCTCGAGGGCACTTTTCCCGTACTGGACTCGTGAGGTCCTCCGCTGCGTGCGCCTCCGCTCATTCGACTAGCGTCATTTACTCCTCGGCTTGGCGTACGCATCTGTGGCGTGCCGGATGCAGTGCGTTTCTTCGGTGTATTCTTCGCCGATGATCTTCTTGATGGTACGAGCGTCCCGCCATCGTCTGCTTTGAATGGATCACCATCCTGAGTAGGAGCGAAATTTGACGATAGCCGGGCACGTTTTGAAGAGGGAGGCGTCTGGCCGGGAGTCGAAGCGAAGGAAGGAAGAGCGCGCTTGATTGGGCTCGGAGTGGTTTTCAAGTTCTGCAAAGCCGCGGCCATCCCACTCTCTCCACCTGGACTCGGGAGAGCAGCTGCACCCTCGGCGAAGATCATCTTTGCCATGCGTTCAGGTGGAAAGGTGGTGAAGGGGTCGGTTGTGCTCGCGTGCACCTGGAACGTCCTCGCAGGCATGCTCTGCGACGCTTGCTGGTTGACATCTGTAGGTGTTGGCATTTCGGCTTGCCGGACCCGTGCCTCTTTGCGTTGCCTCATCTCTTCCATAGCCTGCGGGTCTGGTGGTGGCCGATTTCTGGGCTGCGCACTGCTGAAGATACGTGGATCAGATCGAGAGTATGCAGATGCTTGAGCCTGCGCTGGAGTCTGAGCATACGACTGCTGTTGATATTGAGGTGGCAGGCCGGTGTTGGTACCGTATTGGCGCGAATCTTGGCCCTGCGCGGTGACTGCGGCCATGTGCTGCATCGTTGAAAAGGGGTGAGAGACCTGTTGATCCGGCGTAGTCTTGTAGTCGCTGTAGCCTGGCGGATTGTTGGCATTTCCCGTCGAAATGAAGTCACCTGGGGTCATCGCAGCAAAGTTGGATGGACAACCAGAGCGGCGATTCGAAGGGTAGTTCGGAGGTGCTGGGAGGGTGAATTTCGTGCCCGAATCATTGGCATTCGCTTGCATGGTATGGCCGCTCTGTGGAACGGCATGCACAGGTGTCGGTGTCTTCGCAGGAACGCCGCCACCTCGTCTGCTCCACTCTGCAATCTTGTCTACTAGAGAGTTGGACGAGTGACTCGCGGACATCTCATTCTTCAACGGCGACGGGTTCATGGCGCTCTTCCGTCGGTCTTGAATCGATCGCTCGGAAAAGTCGGATTTCTGTGGTGAGAAAGACGAGTGATCCGACTTTTCTGGAGAGGGCGTCCTTGAGATTGGATCCGACTGTTCGGCGTAGCTGATTCGCTTTCCACGAGTCCGAGCACTGCGTCGTACAGAAGACGACTCCTCTTTCGGTGGAGGAGCTTCCTGTTTGACCTTCTTCTTGGTCTGCTTGCGGTTCACCGTGGGGCTGTCATACTCGGAAAGCACGCTGTCCTGCGTTTCCTCTCGCTTGATCGGTGGTCTACGACCCTTCTGGACTGAGCTGGACTGATTTGGACGCTCGGTGTGCTTCACCACGATGTTGTCTTCGTCCTGGATCTGTGGTGGTTTCAACGAATGGCTGTGGTATTGGGTGTTGTGATGAATCGGCGCTGGCGCTGCAAACTGGCCTGGAACAGCGAAGGGCGCCGGAGCAACTGGTGGAAGTTGTCCAGTGAACGCAGATGGTGCCGCGTAGGGTGCAGTGGCTGGGACACCGACTTGAGTGATTGGCGGTCGCGAATAGAACTGCGCTTGTGGTGCTGAGAGTCGAGTGCTAGGTGCGAGTGGCATAGCTAGTGTCGCTCCAGCGTGCACGTTTGCAATGGGTTCGACTCGTCCGTCCATGACACCCTCGACCCAACATCTCAATTGATTTGGCAGGGTAATCGCCATCTCGTGTCCAATGATTCGAGCGCCCAACGAGAACACCCACTTACGCGCTGTATCAGCAGCAGCGTTTAGTCTTGTCCTTCTCGCATCCAGCTCCTTGCCTTCTGTCATCCCAAAGTCGACAGCCGCGACAATCTCTCTAAAGGGCTCAGAGCGCTTCACTTCATTTGCTTCCATTCCTCGGAGGACCTCGTCGTCCACCATCTTCCTTGCCATGGTCTTCAATCCCTCGACATTCGCCTTGTTCTCTGCCAGGCTCTCCACCGCGGCCCACTGAAGCGCATGAAGGCGATCAAGGAAAGGGCCATCGGGACATTGTGCGCAGTAGTACCTTCCATCGCCGCAAAGGAGGGCCGGGCTGTGGGATTGCATGGAGTAGGACGGACATGATATCGGCAGGAAGAAGGGTAGGTCCAAAGCGAGAGCGTCTTCGCACAGCTCGACAAAGCTTGTCGAGTGGTGGCAGCGAAAGTGCGCAAAGCCTTGGTAACACATGGTGGCGGTTTGGATGATGGTGTGGTGGAGGAAAGATCGGTGCGGCCGCGCGCGAAGTAGAGCGCAATGTGGCGCGCGATGAGTTTGAAGTCAAGTCGGAGCAATGTGGTGGTGATCAGGGGAGGCCTTCATGTGCGTGACGCGGTGTTGTTTTGTGTTGATTGTTGACGTAGCGGAGCGGAGCGGGAGATTTTGCGGCAGCGACGAGACAGAACGTCGTCGTCAGTGCTTTCAGGCAAGAACGAAGCTGGCTTTCGAAGGATCTCATTCGGTTTTCTTTCTGCATGACACGGAAACTTCGAGTTGATAAAGAGAATATGATAGACCACTTACATGGAAACGAGACGTCCCGTGTTCAGCGCAGATTCCTCCCTCTTCGCTCTGATACATCGCTGCCCTCGCGGAGCCACAACGACTTGCCTGGCGCGAGTTGCCATAATCACGATCTTGCCCTGCCCGTTCGAACGGCTTCTCCTGGGTTAAAGTTGAAGAGCATCTTCCGGCCTGTTGCGTGCTGCCCGGAATGGTACGAAGCCGTCGGTCTCGGCGCTCTGCCGGTACACCATTTGACCTTTTCTTCCACAATTCTGACATATTCGGCGGCAACGCGACAAACATTTCACCGAGATTCACGATCTGATGCGGATGGCGAAGACGTGATGTTGGATGCCTCCAGCCAGACGATCAAGCCATGCCGACCGATCGCCAGTCAAAGTGTCTCGCAAAATCGGACGTCCCATTGCACCGTCTCGACCGGAGGAGGTGGAAATCGGCGCTCAAAGAGGTGAAGTGAAGGTGGAGGTGAGAGGAGAAGTTCTCTCAGGTCAGGCATCCGTATCATCACGTGAGTCATGTGGCTGTCTCCCGGGAATGCCGAATCTGCCTTGTCAAAGTCAAAAGACCGAAAGTCCGGGATGAAAGTTTGTAACCGTCATCGGCCATGTGCGACGCCAAATTCCGTCTTTCGCTCATGAGACCAACACCTCCTCCTCGTGCATCTGCAACCTCCTACATATTACCTTGCATATCTGCAACGTACATCTCGTTCCTGGTATACCATCATGCAACCGAGGATTTGATCGGACAATCTTACCGGAACCCAGCCCGTCCAATTGCACAGGCTATCCTCGCTCCAGCAGGGACACCCTCCCCTTGGAAGCTGAGTCAACAACCACGAACCCTGGCAATCAATATCAAACCTTGCAATGAGCACGACCACCGACAATGCTGCGCAATCAGCAGACACGACCACCAACAAATTCCCCATCGAGGACCATTATGCCGCCACCGACAAGGAGACCGCCCCCGACACAGGACGCGACTCCAGCCCTGATGGCGAAGTCGCGCAAAAGGAAACCGACGACGAGGTCGATCCCTTGAACAGCAATGGCCTTATCCAAGGCCGAACAAAGGGCAAAGTCGCCGTGATCATGGCCGCTCTGATGATGGCCGTCTTCCTCGCCGCTCTAGACGTCACCATCATCACCACGGCCCTGCCAACCATCAGTCAACACTTCAATTCCGCCGCAGGATACACCTGGATCGGTTCGGCATTCTTACTGGCAAATGCTTCGTCCATCCCGGTCTGGGGAAAAGTGTCCGACATTTTCGGGAGAAAGCCTATGTTGCTGGCCGCGAACGTCATCTTTCTGGTGGGCTCGTTGGTGGCGGCGTTGGCTTATAGTATCGGGATGTTGATCGCCGCGAGAGCGGTGCAGGGTATCGGTGCGGGTGGATTGGTCATTTTGGTGAATATCGTCATTGGGGATCTATTCCCATTGAACATCCGCGGTGCATTCTACGGACTGATTGGAGGTGTCTGGGCGATTGCATCAAGCTTGGGACCGATCATTGGAGGCGCTTTCACGCAAAGCGTCACATGGCGATGGTGTTTCTACATCAATCTGGTGAGTGACGAAAAACTATACATCATGAGACCTCCACTAACAACACATCACAGCCCCTCGACGGCATCGCCTTCTTCATCCTCCTCTTCTTCCTCGACGTCAAAACGCCACGCACCCCGCTCATGCAAGGCCTCAAAGCCATCGACTGGGTCGGCGTCCTCCTCATCGTCGGCGGCACTCTCATGTTCCTCTTCGGCTTACAATACGGCGGCGTGACCGCACCCTGGGACTCGGCCCTCGTCCTCTGCCTCATCATCTTCGGCGTCCTCACCCTCGCCCTCTTCCTCCTCTACGAGTGGAAATTCGCCAAATACCCCATCATGCCCATGGCCATCTTCTCCTCCGTCACCAACCGCGCCACCCTCGGCGTCGTCTTCATCCACGGCTTCGTCTTCATCTCCGCCTCCTACTACCTCCCGCTTTACTTTCAAGCCATCCTCGGCGCCTCCCCTCTCCTCTCCGGCGTCTACCTCCTCCCCCACGCCATCGCCTTGGCAGTCTCCTCCCTCGCAACGGGAGTCTTCGTCGCCAAAACGCGGAAGTTCCTCCCGCCCATCTACTTCGCGTTCATCATGCTCACCCTCGGCTTTGGACTCTTCATCAACCTCGACGCCCACTCCGGCTGGGCCAAAATCATCATCTACCAAATCATCGCCGGTCTCGGCGTGGGACCTCTCTTCCAAGCTCCCATCATCGCTCTCCAAGCACACATCAATCCCCGCGACATCGGCACCGCGACCGCCACTCTCGGCTTCATCCGCCAACTGTCCACCGCCATCTCCGTCGTCGTCGGCGACGTCGTCTACCAAAACCAATTCTCCAAGAAATTCGACACCGTCGCGGCGGCCATTGGTCCACAAGCTGCAGAAGAACTCACGGGTGGTAACGCGGGCGCTTCGACGGCGTTTATCAACGATCTGCCGAATCCGGGGCGGAGGGTGGTGAGAGAGCAATTCGCGAAGAGTTTGCAGCCGATGTGGATCTTGTATACGTGCTGTGCGGCGGTGGGGTTGGTGGTGATGTTTTTCGTGCAGAAAAAGGTGTTGACGGCGAAGCATGAGGAGACGAAGACGGGGTTGGAAGCCGAGAGGGAGAATGCTGCGGCGAGGAAGAGGGAGAAGGAGCAGAGGAGGGGGAAGGGGAGGGGTGGTGGGTTGGAGAAGGATGTTGAGGTTGGAGGTTGAGGTGGTGGTGTTTGAGAGGATGATTTTGGGATATTTTAGCGAGGCGTTTCTTTTTTTTTTTTTTTTTTTTTTTTTGTATTTCTAGCCGGTTGGTAAGAATATCGACAGGATGAGGAGGATTGGATCAAGCCAGCGTATTTGAGTGGCAGACACAATGTAATAGTACCTACCTTACTTCAGCGACTTCACGAGCAGGTTTCGAGGAATGCGAAGCGAGACTTTGACTGTTTTCGCACGATGTTGTCTCGACCGAAGCAGATGTTGCGGCTCGTCCATCGTGTCTTGTCTTAGGGTTAGGGTTGGCTTCGTCAGACATGGAACTAATCGAGAAGATCGAAAGTCGTCGCTTGTTGGTGACTTGACATGACCCTGTGGCTTCTCTGGCGTTTCTGCCGTTAGAAGGAAGATTGCACGTGTTTGTTGCCGGTGTCGTGTGGAGGCTTTCAACAGCCAAGTAGTCGAGCATGTTACCTCTGATGTATTTGAAAGGGCCGCCTGACATGATAAAGTAGGTATGATCATGGTGCCATGGTTTCTGCTGCTCCTGATCTCCGGTATACTCAATAACTGCATCTGATCATTCGACACCCTGATCGCGAGGTGTACAACCAAATCGACAGGCATTCATCGCTTTCATGTGCAAATGGTTCATGGATTGGGTGAATGTTCCGGCAATTCTGCCAGGGTCCACATATATTCCCCGCCGCCCGTTCAGCCAAGAACGACCGGGGTGCTGGCTCCTCGGAAAGTGAAAGCTGGCATCAGCTAAGTCAACGACTCGAGCTTCTCGCCATTGGACCGACCTCTTCTTCTTCTTCCTTTTCTCCCTCGACACGACACGACACCAGTCTTCTTCTTCACCACCTCCATCGACCACTCGCTTGTGACATCCTCCCTCTACACACTTCACAGGTCGCACATTCCCCAGGACTGCCCACCATGCGTGTCACCTCTCTTTTGGCGCTTGGCTGCTATGCTGCCGTTTCAGCCGCGCAGGACGCTGATGTCGAAGACGAGGCCGCAAAGTCATCATCAGTCGATGCATCTCTCCCGAAATTCACAGTAAGCTTCTCCATCATGCGGCGGCATCAGACCCATCACAAGCTAATCCCTGTCCCTCCCAGCCCACCACATTGAAGGCGCCCTTCCTCGAGCAATTCACCACTGGATGGGACAGCAGATGGAAGCCATCCCACGCGAAAAAGGAGAACACCGATGAGGAGTGGCAATTCGTCGGAAACTGGGAGGTCGAGGAGCCCACCGTGCTCAAGGGAATGGAGGGCGACAAGGGCCTCGTGCTCAAGGACAAGGCGGCCCACCACGCCATTTCCGCCAAATTCGACGCTCCCATTGACAACAAGGGCAAGACTCTGGTCGTGCAATATGAGGTCAAGCTTCAAAACTTCCTCGAGTGCGGTGGCGCCTACATGAAGCTTCTCCAGCAGAACGCGGCGCTCGGCACGGATGAGTTCTCCAATGCCTCGCCGTACATTATCATGTTTGGTCCCGACAAGTGTGGTTCGACCAACAAGGTCCACTTCATCTTCCGCCACAAGAACCCCAAGACGGGCGAGTACGAGGAGAAGCACATGGATGGCGCTCCATCGGCTGTCATCAACAAGTTGACCAACTTGTACACTCTGATCGTCCGACCTGACCAGAGCTTCGAGGTTCTCATCAACGGCGAGTCCAAGAAGAACGGCACTCTCCTCGAGAGCTTCACTCCATCCGTCAACCCACC
This sequence comes from Zymoseptoria ardabiliae STIR04_1.1.2, assembly GCA_000223765.2. Taxonomy (NCBI): domain Eukaryota; kingdom Fungi; phylum Ascomycota; class Dothideomycetes; order Mycosphaerellales; family Mycosphaerellaceae; genus Zymoseptoria; species Zymoseptoria ardabiliae. The sequence continues at coordinate 86,964 of AFIV01000555.1, read as the reverse complement.
AGCTGAGATTGATGACGCCGAGGACAAGAAGCCAGAGGACTGGGTTGACGCTGCCACGATCCAAGACCCTGATGCCAAGAAGCCGGAGGATTGGGATGAGGACGCTCCATACGAGATTGTCGACGAGGCCGCCGAGAAGCCCGAGGACTGGCTCGAGAACGAGCCTCTCACCATTCCCGACCCCGAGGCTGAGAAGCCAGAGGACTGGGATGACGAGGAGGACGGTGACTGGGTTCCTCCTCAGGTTTCCAACCCCAAGTGTGACGACGTTTCCGGATGTGGACCATGGGAGAAGCCGATGATCAAGAACCCGGCGTACAAGGGCAAGTGGACCGCTCCATTCATCGACAACCCGGCTTACAAGGGCGTCTGGGCTCCTCGCAAGATTCCCAACCCGAACTTCTTCGAGGCTAAGACGCCAGCTGACTTTGAGCCAATGGGCGCTGTGAGTTTGACTTGTTGAGGACGCAAATGTAGACAAACACTGACACGCATCACAGATCGGCTTCGAACTCTGGACCATGAACGAGAACATCCTCTTCGACAACATCTACATCGGCCACGACGAAGCCGCCGCCAAGGAATTCCGCGCCGCCACCTTTGATATCAAGAAGCCCGCCGAAGAAAAGGCCGAGAAGGCCAGCAAGCCCGTCGAGGACAAAGCCGAGAAGAAATCCCCAATGGACCTCGTCTTCACCGAGGACCCCGTCACATACATCAAGGAGAAGACGGCACTCTTCATCGAGCTCTTCCAGAAGAACCCCATCGACGCCATCAAGTTCGTTCCCGAGGTCGCCGGTGTCATTGGTGTCACCCTTCTCACCCTGTTGCTGCTGCTGTTTGGTGGTGGTGCAGCGGCCGCTCCTTCCGCGGAGGAAATCCGGGCGAGGGCCAAGGAGGCCAAGGCCAAGGCTGAGAAGACGAAGGATCAGGTCGCCGATGCGGTTGCGAGTGGCGCGGAGAAGGCGAAGGATGAGGTTAATAAGAGGAACACGAGGAGTGGTGCTGCGCAGTAAGCAGGTGGCTCGATGTGGGATGGGAGCAAGAGCTTGAGTGAGCGAGCTACTGATCAGTAGAGGATATCTGGAGGTTGAGAGGCGATGTGATTTGTAGTGGAGGAGATGACAAAGCGAGAACACACAGTAAACGGCTTTCCGAGTCGGAAGATGGAGTCGACAAGTCTTGTTGCTTTCGAGCCATAGTGCAGCTTTATGTAATCTATCTAAGGTCTGTACTACAGTTGAGGGATCCATGACTTTGAAGACTTGCTCAATGATGCCTTTCCGGCGTTTGCGACCCACACCGCGCGGCAACACTGACCGAGCCATGGAAATGACACGGGACCAGACAGCTGCGGAGTCCCGATGGAGGTATTGCTCGATCGGAGTAGACTACATCCTTGTGGGCAGCAGCACTTCTCTTGGACAAGTGGTCTCTCGTCCGTCCAACCGGGTCTGGCGTGTACATATATCTCGAACGGAAGGATTGGTTGTTCTTGTTGTTGAATGAGGTGAGGTGGCCTCTCGGGTAGTTTGTTCATTCAGGAGATTGGATGTGACGATAGTCTTCGATTAGGAGAGATTTTAAGGTTTTGTAAGAGTGCCGTACCGAGGGTTAGTGTGGGCCATGGAGGGGGGCGGAGCGGGAGTCTTCAGCATGGGCGGAGTACCTTGGGAGGGGAGCATCCGGACGGAGTATACTAGTATGGACGACGCATGTCTACTCCGGATTATTCGACGCGTCCAATTCCAGGCGGGAACCCGACGTTGGAAACCGGGCAATGCTTGGTTCTCGGATAGTGACAAAGTTCCACTAGCGGCGCAAGCTGCAGGGACAGGGACACCGCGCCAGTCACGATGGAGACTTGTTGACCACCAAACTACCGCGTCCTGGTACGTATCAAATGAGACCCGACCCCCTTTAGCGACATTGGATGAGCACGATGATGGACGGGTCTCTATCGCCAGTTAGTGGGTTGGTGTGCGGACTACCTTACTCTCCCTGACCGGGGTTGTGTGGTGTGTGCTCTGATCTCTTTGCTTCAACTCTCCTTTGCGAACGCCATTATTCCACCTTGTTTCGTCCTCCAGTCCTCTGCTTGACCACTAATTCACCCTTCCTCCTCCTCCTCCCGCATTGACGCGTGACGAGACACGACGCTCTCTTCCGGTCGATTGTCGATTTAATCATTGCTGCATTCACCCCCGCGGCGTTACCTTACCCTCCTTTTTCTTCGACCACCTTCGACGGACCTGCGTTTCCCCGAGTTCACTTCCCTCGTCACGACCGACCGTGCCAGCGCATCATTGCGATCGCTTTCGACGATACCCGCCCCCAAGATCGTGTTTCACATTGACCAGCAGTGCCTTCCTAATCGACCACTTCACCACGCGGCCGAGATCTACGAGTCCGACTCACGACTTCATCTACGAGCCCGACTCACGACTTCATCTACGAGCCCGACTCACGACCTCACCCCTCGCCGCACGTCACTTCACCACTTCCCACTCATCGAACTACGATCAAGATAACAGGCAAGAGCTACGTGAGGAGCGGACCGATCGGGCCAGGAAGCCGTCTGCTGGACATCCGCGAAGATGCCTCTCTTCTCCCGGTTCAAGAACAAGGGAGCGCAACCGACATCCAAGGACAAGTCGCAGGTCACCAATGGTAATGATGTCGCTGCGAAACGTCCTACATACCAGTCAAGATGGGAGAGCACAACGATTGTGCCGGCGGAGGTTCAAGAGCTGGTGCACATCTGCACGGCGGAGATGAAGTCTCGCGGTATGCACACACGGAGAGATGAAGGCCTTCAGTATACAAGACATGCTGACAACATCCACCAGCCGAGGCCCTCGATGCGCCCTTCTTCCTGCTCCCCTTTCGACCCGATTCCCATCCCATCAGCGCCCGCACCTTCATCCGCAACTACTACAAAGCCAACGCCGAAGGCTCCTCGCAATACCGCGGCGAAGCCCTCAAACAAGAGCTCCGCCTCACCGACTCGGTCGTCCTCTGCAGCATCATGAAGTGGTGCTGGAGCCGCATGCCCGCGGGTGTCGTCACCTGGCCGGTCTACGAGGGTTTCCGCATCGGCGAGCAAGAGGCCGACTTGGCGCGGAACGCATTCAACACGTTCATCCCGATGGGCGTCGACTCGGAGGCCAGGCGGAGTATCATCTTCGACTTTTTCGATCTGTTGGCGAGTGTGGCGGCGCACGGGAAGTTGAATGGGTTGGGTGGGAGGAAGCTCTCGCGTCTAGCGGGATGGTGGGCGTTTGAGCATTCGGATGATGGGAAGGGATTCGAGGGAGGATACAAGTGCTGGCAGAGCGCGGCGGATGCGTGCAGTCATTTGTTCTTTGCATATCTCCGCTCGCTGTCGCCGGATACCAACCCTTCGATGAATGTCATTGAGCGCATACCGCGTTCGCTCCAGGCTCTTGTGGCTTCGACGGAGTACCCGCCGGAAACGCCGAGCATGCTGCAGAGATCGACTGCCAGAGTGGTCATGGTCGTCGACAATGTCTCGCCCACGCCGTTCGCTTTACTTCGCAGAGCTAAGAACTTTGAGTACAGGGATCGCGATCGGGTGTTGCGGGAGTTTGCCGAGTTTGAGGACCCGATCGACGCTCTGACGGAGGAGTGCAAGCGGGTGTTGTGGGCGATTTCATCCACAAATCAGTCTCAGTCGAAAGTGGTCACATCGAGTCACGGACTCCCGGGTCTTGCGAAGCCGGATGAATCGTGGTCTGCGTTCCAGAACATGGGTTTCGGCGATATTGACGAGAGGGCTTTGTCGAAAGGTCCGGAGGGAATGAACAAACCTCCCAGCATGATCGGCAGTGGTCTTCGCTCAGGACCGCATTCACGAGGCGACGACTTTGGACGTCCCACGACGCCATCTTGGGGAGACTTTCTCTCTTCTGGATTCGCCGATGATGGGAAGCCGTCAACACTGCTGTATCCACCTACAGAAACGCTTCCACCCTTGGTGCAACGCTCGGCTTCCTTCGGCAGGCTGGAAGGCATCAATGAGACTCTCGCACCGGGAGAGCTTGCTGCGATTACCAACGTGGAGCTGGACGACGCTTTCTGGTGGGTGTGGATGACGAGCTTGGCGGGAGAGGAGCCGACGGGGCGAAAAGCCGTCTTTGGTCGTTGCGCGCTCATCGAGACGACCATCATGAACGGGAAGTGGTTGATCATGGAGGAGCAAGTCAAGGGCGCTGCACCGGATCCGGCCGAGGGAGCTTTCATCGCGCCGAAGAAGAGTCTGTTCAGCTTCACGAAGCGGAATCGGACTGGACCGAAAGAGTCAAAGAAAAAATCCCACAGCGAGGTGCCTCCGCCTCGCGCGCTTTCAACGACTCCGAGCAAAGTGAGCATCACGACGGATCAGCATGCGAAGATCAAGGCTGCTGCACGAGCTTTGACCACCCAAAATGAGGAAAGTTCGAGTCCAGAAGCCAACCGACGCGGTAGACACGAGGAAGGGACCGCATCGAAGACTACGAGTACCATGACTGTCGGGTTGGGCAGTGAAGCTGGACCGGCGATGCAGTGGGCGAAGGCGTATGACAAGCATGCCATTCGTGCGGCGTATCTGGGCGACAATCTGGCCGGCACTGGAAAATCTCGAGAGGATCTTGTTCGTCAGATCTCGTCCAATTCATTGACTACCGAGGAGAAGAAGCCTGTCAGAGCGACTTCTCCTCGACCGCCGCCGCTGGACCTTCAGAAGACTGAGCGTGACCTTCCTGCCGTGCCGCCGCCGGAGCCAGTTGCTGCTCCTGCACCTCCGCAGCCGACGACTCGGGCGCCTAGAGAGCGTTCTGTCTCGCCTCTGCCTATGGAGCCCGAGAAGTCCGTGCAGGAGACGCCGCCTCGACGAGAGTCTCGACCCCCTGTTCAGGAGGAGCATCCTGTTTCGCGAGATGTCTCTCCCATGCCCAACAAATTTGAAAGGAAGCCGGTCGCTTCAGCTGCTCCACCTGTCCACCCAGCAACACGAGCTCCGGCCGCGCCACAGAAGGATCCGGGCACACCGAAGAGCGCGACATTCTTGGCGGCGCAAGCGGCTATGCAATCTAGAGCATCTCCGCCGCCGCAGAACACGAGCAAGCTTCAGAAGGGTCCGACCACCAACAACGCCGGACTGCGCAAATTCTTCGGCAAGAAGACGACCGTCAATGAGCCTCCTCCACGACAGAGCAGCCAGGGAGCTACGGGCCTCGCACCACCACAATCCGACAACGGAATCAGCCGCCGCTTCTCGCAAATGCGCAAAAACACAAGATCTCCTCCGACAACCTCTCCGACCAGCCAATCCAAACCCTCCAATTCCGCCGCAGTCGCCGCCGCCCGCGCCGCGACGAACAAGGAACCCGTTCTCGACATGTCGAGTCCTAATCCCTACCCCGCCGACGACCTCTCCCGTACCAGCACCCGTGAAGAAGCCGACGCGGTCCACGAGTTCTCCCGTTTCGACCAAGGTCCTCTGATGGATATTCCGTCCGCCGCCGCCCTCGACTCGGAAGACGACCGTTCGACTCACAAATCCACGTTCAAAGAAGTGCCCTTGCCGAAACAATACGTTCCCGAACCGGATGCTCCTACTCCCGAGCCGGTGGCGGAACATGACCATTTCCTTCCGCCGCCGGAGTTCGCGCCGCCCACGAGCAATGTTGGTGGAGGAGGAGAAAACAGTGGTGCCGGTGCCGCTGGAGGAGCGAGGAATCTGACGCCCGACTATGAGCGACGCGCGGAGGAGTCGTATGATCCGCAAGTGGTGCAGGACCGCTGGGCGACGATCCGCGAGAACGCGCATCGGAGAGCGAAGAGGGGGAGTGAGGATCAGAGTGCTCGGAGTGGGATGAGTCAGAGTCAGAGGACGGATGATGGGGAGACGAGTGGAGAGGAGAGTAAGTTTCATCCTGTTCCTGTGTTGTGAGGTGAGAGGGTTTGAGAGGATGTTTTTGCTGACTTGATGTGTGTTTTGTGTAGCGATCGAGTCGAGAGTCGCGAGGATCAAGGCGAGAGTTGCGGAGTTGACGGGGAATATGGACAGTGCTGTTAATGCGCGGCCTTGAGCTTTTGATTCGGACTGGACTCAAAACCGACGGCTTCGAGGACGACCCGGCACTGCGATCTGCACATCATACCCCGTCAATTGCAGGACTACCGCCCGACATTCGCTGCGGCAATCGGATGGATGCGGTGCGTGCGTGTATACACACATTTGTACAGACCACCTGTGCATGGAGAGAGCAGGATCGGATCCGAGCATGGGAGGAAGGAGGACCGAGTAGAGTGTGAAATGGAGGGAGAGAAGGAACAGGAGGAAGGGAGAGAGAGAGAGAGAGGGAGGGAGGGGAACTAATGATACCACATTCCGCGGCGTTTTTTATTCCCTCACGTCTGCGTCTGCGTCTGCGTCTGCGTTTTCGATCCTTTTTTTTTTTCTCTCCTTTTGTTTTGTGTGGAGCGATGGCGAGAAAAGATCGGTTTCTTGTGGGGTTTGTAATTACATGTTTGATACCAGATTCTGCGAGTTTCCTTCTTCCCTTCTTCCCTTCTTCCCTTCCCTCCTTTGCCTGCTTTCGGACTGTTTTGCAGCGCGATGGCTAGTGAGTTGAGTGGCGGGTGTGCTGCGAATTTGCTAGGTGAGGTACGAACGAGTTGCGGGAACGGGAGAGGGAAGGACGGACGAGGTGATGACGAGGAGGAGGAGGAGGAGGAGAGGAGGATTTAGGGAGGGAGTGACAAGATGGTATATGAAACGTTTTACATCGAGCATGTCATCTCGATATGATTCTGTTGCTGCCAGAGAGCTTGCTTCCGCATTGGGGCAGCTCGAGTGAGGGATGGACTAGGTTCTATGGCATGGCATGGCCGATGTCGGAGGGATAGATGCTGCTGTATAGCTACATCCTTGATCTGCCGAAGGTTGCCAGCAACTACGACTTGTTATACATCAACAAAAGTACGTTTCTCTCCCCAAAAACCAACCAGTCCCAACATCCAACAAAACATCAATCCTAACCTCACCTCCCTCAGCAGCGCCTCCAGTCGACCCATCCAACCCCCTCCCCACACGAGCCCTCTCAACCACCCCAACCACCACCAAAATGTCCTCTTCCTCCTCCACCCAACCTCCCTCCCAGCAGGCCAAGAAAAAAGACCACTGGTCCTCCGAATCCTACGCCTCCTCCGCCGCCTTCGTCCCCCACCTCACCTCCACCGTCCTCTCCCACCTAAACCCCACCCCGACCTGCGCCATCCTCGACATCGGCTGCGGCGACGGCCTCCTCACCCTCCGCATCGCACACGCCGCCCACTCCGTGCTCGGCATCGACGCCTCGGAATCCTTCATCGCGTCCGCCCACCGACGCCTGCACACCGCAAAGCCCGGGGAGGAAGCGTCGGCAGGGAACTGCACCTTTGAGTTATGCGACGCCCACGCCCTGCTCTCCTCCCCTTCCGTCCGGGATCACGTGCAGCAAAGCGGCGGCTACGACAAAGTCTTCTCCAACGCGGCGATGCACTGGATTCTCCGGCCCCCCGCCACGCGGGACTCCTTCTTCACTTCCGTCCACCGCGTGCTCAAACCGGGGGGGACCTTCACCTTTGAAATGGGCGGCGCGGGGAATGTCGCCGAGATCCTCACCGCGACCACCGCCGCTTTGCGGTTCATCGGTGGGCTCTCCCTGTCCGAAGCGAGGGAGGCGAGTCCCTGGTTTTTTCCGAGTGTGGACTGGATGAGAGCTTGTCTCGAGAGGAATGGATTCACGGTGGAAATTTGTGAGACGGAGTATCGTCCCTCTCGGATGACGGAGTCGGAGAAGGGTGGACTGGAGGGGTGGGTGAGGTTGATGTGTGCGGAATTTTTGGAACGGGTGGAGGATGCAGGGAAGAGGGAGGAGTGCGTGAGGGCGATTTGTGAGAATGTGGAGGGGAGTGTGTGGAGGGAGGAGGATGGGAGTCGGTGGTTGGGCTATGTGAGGTTGAGGGCTGTGGCGAGGAAGAAGTGAGTGGAGAGGAAACTGACTGGGAAGCGAGATCGAGGTGGAGAGGAAACTGACTGGGAAGCGAGATCGAGATGGATATGTGCCTGATGGCTTCGTTCGATTGGTAGTGACAAAAGATCGTACAATATCATGTAGGGCATCTATGGCTACGTCCATTCGTCCAGCCCGGTAATCCTCCACTACACTCCATGCCGCTGCGGTCTTCTCAGCGGCGGCGCTGGGAGTTCGGTCCTTCACTGTGGAGGTCGTCGTCTGTCTGCACACGTATGCAATGCCTCGTGGGAGCATGGCAGCTAGCTTGTACTGTCCAAGCAACTGCTCCAGTACCCCGGTGTCGCGCGTGGCACGGTGGCGTGCTTGTGTTTTTCCAGCCTTTTCTCATCACCCTCAATCCACGTCCATCTTCTCCCCGTCAGCCTCAACACCCTCGACACCCTTCTCAACCAAACCTCTCCAGCTCTCATTCGCCGCATCGACACCTTCCCTGGCCACGCCCTCCATCGCGGAGTTGTAGTTGACAAAGCGATCCTTGACCACCTCGTCCCTCTCTCCAGCCGCCAACTCCGCACTCTCAACGCCCTTCGCACCACCTTCCCTACCCTCCATCCCGGGCACGAACCAGCTTTCAAAAGTGTCCTTCTGGAAGAAAGCCTTATAGTTACCGACCGCGATTCGCAGTTGCAGCCTCTCCTCGTTCTTGACCTCCAAAAACCTCGCCTTGGCCTCCACTGAACTCCTCGCCGACTCATCGGCAACTTGCGGAGGAAACGTCTCGGATCGAGGATCGAGTCCGAAAGATCGAATATTGGACATGCGGAAGGGGTAGTGGACATGGTTGAAGTTGATGCCGTCGGTGTTGTCGACGGAGGTGTAGGACGCCACATAGTACCGCCATTTGTTCTCGCGATCGAGGACGGACAGGCCATCGTCGGCGATTGGGTCGTCTTTCTTGTGGAGTGAAATGAGGACCTTGTTGGCCAGACCGTCAAAGTCGATGCGGTACAGCTCGGCGTCTTTGACCATCTTCTCCACAGACTTGCGGTAGTCAGTCTGTTGTTGAGCAGTGGATGTCTCCTTCTGTCGATCCTTCCTGAACAACGCGTAGACTTCTGCAGACTTGTCCTTGCTGTCACTGTTCATGACCATGATAGCATCACGAGCCAGAGTGTTGACAATCTTCTCGAATGGGTAGAGCGGGTATCCTGATTGAAGATAGAAGCGACGAAGAGCTTCCTCGACCTCCACAAACTCCAACTCGCCCTTGACGACCTCATCAAATTTCTGCAGCATTTGAGTGTAGTAGTTTGCGCCCTCGCTGACGTCCGGGAAGAAGTCGCCCGGCAGCTTGTCAATGATTCCAAGCTCCACAGCTGGCTTGACGCGATTGGCGTTCTTAACCGCCTCACGCACGCCGGCTTCGGAGATCTTGAGTTTGTAGAGTCGCTCATAGAGCATGACGAACAGGCGCACGAAGCAGTAGATGGGCGTGTTAGCCCAGCAGCGGTAGAGCGTGCGCACTTGCGGTTCGTGAGGGTTGACGTTCGGCCTGGTCTTCTTGTCGTCGTTGTCCGTGGTAGGATGATCCATCCAGCGCCCGGTGGCCAGCTCTCCGCGTTCTTCCGCATCATCCATGGTGGCGTCGAGTGATGGCTCCTCGTCTGCGTTGGACCCGACATCAGGAGTGGATGCACGGCTTCCTGATGCATTGCTGTCCTCGCGATCCTTGCGCTGCATCTTTCGCCCAGTGAGAGCCGCGCGCAACATGCTGTTCTTTGGACCGGTCTTGCGCGACTTCATCGACGCTGATTCTTCAGCTCCAGACGCATCATCGTCAACCATCTCACTGTTTGGCGATCGGTCAAACCTCCCGTGCATCTTATCTCTGAAGTTCTCCGCATCGAGACCGAAGAAAAGCGGCACAAAGTCGCGGATAAAGTTGAACAGCTTGGGCTGATCTGTCGCCAATGTCGCCTCCACATGACTCAGCACCAAATAAGTCGTATCGTAGAGAACATCGATATCGTCAACGGTGAACTCCATCTGCGGCTGTCGCAAGAGGGCTGGGTTGGCATTGCCCGCGCGCTTCATCTCCTCATACCGGACCTGGATCTCGCCCTGGAGTGTCTTGAGTTGGAATTGCCTGCGGTCGTTCTGCTTCGCACTGGCGGCTTGGTGGTCGAGTGACTTCCAGAACATCTTCTGCGTCTGTTCGCGCCAGACCTTCTCCCACTCACGCTGCGCCATCTTCCAAGATTCCAGTCTCTCCTTGAGACGATTCAAGAGTACTGGGATGACCTGGTATGGGCGCTCGTGAAGTGATTGGATGACCTCTGCTCCACGCTCACGAGCATACAGCTTCATGATGACGCGCTTGTAGATGGTCTCGCTTTGACCTCCAAGACCAGGTGGCAGCGTGTATGTCCGCTGACTGTGGTCGTCCATGCGTCTGAGCTGTGTCGCAATCGGTTCCATGAGTTGGATCGTGCGGCTACAAGTCTCGATGTTGAAGTCATAGTCGTGGCGCTCCTCCTCAATGCGGTGCAGACCCTCTTCATGCAGGTTCTTGCGATGAGCGATGAAGCCACTATCCTCTGACGCCCACGTCGGATGCGAAGCCCACTCATCGTTGAGCACCGAATTGCAGAGCTCGTCGCGTCCGCTGCATGGCTTCTGGCGCTCGCGCTTCGGCAGGAGGCGATAGCTCGGACCCAGACCTCTGCAGTTGCTGAGCATGACTCTACCAGATGGCACGCGAGGCTTGTTCTCCACCACGATGTCCCGCTCATCGTATCCAACCCACTCTTGGAACCACTTCATCAGGTCTGCATTGGCACCGATGAAGAATCTCGCACGGTGAACGAGCACCGTGCGATCAATCAAATCTTGACTGAACAGATTGCAGAGCTTCAAAAACTCATTCATCGTGTTCTTATTCCCAATCGCCTTCTTCGCCTTGTCAAAAAAACTCAGCTCTTCACTCGTCGCAGCGGAAGTGGTGGTCGGCTCGATCGGTACGGGGAGGGCGGGGATGAGGGTCGGTGACGATGGTGGTGGCTCGATCGGGCCCTTTGCGACGGTGTGATTCGGTTTGGCACGTTTGCCAGGTTGTCCAGGGAATTGAGCTTTGTTGGCAGCTGGTCCGGCGACGCCATCTGGGATGCTACCCGCAGTGCCTTGTCGCTGATCGCGCTTCCGCTTGTTGTCCTTGGACGCTGGCGTCGGTGCAAAGTTGCCAACCGGCGGCAGGCCTCGACCTGTCCCACCTGGTGTGCCCATGTGTGCCTCACGCGACATGATCGGACTGCCGTAAATTCCTCCTCCTCCACCCTCGCCTCTCACATTCGAGATGAGCACGTTGTTCTCCGCCTCTTGTCGCGCACGCTCCGCAGCTTTCGCCTGTGCAGCTGACTCTGGCAGAAACTGTTTGAAATCCTCCAGCAAGTCCGGCGCGGTCTTGAAGAGGTGAGTCACCTGGCCGTACACGTCTTGTATCGGTTTCGATTCGCGTTGGTAGGTCTGAAGGATTTCGAGGAATTGTTTGTAAATGTCTGGATGCGCCGAAAAGCGATTCTGTGATGAAGTGAAGGTGAATTAGTAGACTTTTTCCACGGCCAATGGCTGATGACAGCCCTGGCAAAAATTCCGCATGTGATGCATACCTTGATTTTGTTCACATAACTGATGGCGTGGTTGAACTCGACAGGTCCACGCTTTTCCATGCCAGCTTGAGAAGCGTCAAGCATCGCACTTGCGTCCTGACCAGGCATCGGCGTTGCGCGCGGAGATACGCCGGCACGAAGACCGGCACCACCCGCAGCTGCTGACACGGCACTTTGGAGCGAATTGACACCACGCTGCTCTTGTTGATGCATTGCTTGCTGTTCTTGCTGCTGTCGTGCTGCTTCCAATGGCGACAAATGCTGAGGTTGGTTTGGTGCGACCGGTCCGAGTGGTCGTCCACTTGGGCTGAACATCATCTGCGCGCCTTGACCGCCGGGCTGTGGTGTGAAAGTGCCATTGGCGGGGCGAGAGCTCTCCGGCAGTCCTTGTTGACTCAGAGGGCGAGGCTGTGGTAGGGAGGATACTGTTGTACCCATTGGTGTGGTGACTCTGATCGCATTCGGATCGTCATCAGCGCCGCACTCTATGCGATAGCCGGGTGGAAGGAACGTGTTGAATCCCTGAATAAGCTGTGGATTACCTGCGAAGAGAGTGCTAACTCTACCGATGACCCCAGGTGTGTCGATGGCGCCGGATTTGAAGTCCTTCATGATGTCGAGGAAGCGATTGTAGACATCGGGGTGATCTGCGAATTGGACTTTGACCTGATCCAGATAGCTCAGCGCGTCGTTCAGAATCGGTTGCTGGCCTGGACCTTGGCCTTGTGCTTGTTGACCCCCCTGAGGAGTCTGCTGTTGTGGAGTTTGCTGCTGCGGATGCTGAGGAGTCCCCTGAGCAGGCGCACCATACGGACCCAACAAGCCTGGCATTTGCTGTCCCTGATTTGGCTGTACGGGACCTCCGGCGAAGATGTTTGCAGGTCCAGAGGGCGCTCCGAGGGGATGATGCGTATGTTGCGGCTGACCCCCAAGACCCGAGTTGCTCAAAAGGCCATTCGGGCCGTGCACAGTTCGCGGACCCAGCGCGACTGGTTGATGCAAATGCGGAGGAGGGCCAGGTTGTGATTGATGTTGTGGAGCTTGTTCCATACGCTCGCGATTCCTCCGGCCTTCCTCTTCCTTGATGTGGGTATATTGTTCCGCCTCCCGAGCTCTTTCGCGTTCACGATCTGATTGACCCGTCGCTTGATTGATGCCGGGTAATGAGAAGTTGTCATTCGGAGGTGGGCCTTGCGATTGTGGAACGGGTTGTCTCGGGGATGATTGACTGATGCCAGCCAAGCTAGCGAGATTGTGGGCCGGTTGGTGGAAAGACGGGAAGGGCGCGCCGGGCGGTGGCAGACTGCTCCCAGGTCCTGACGGCGGAGATTGGTGGTGTTGAGATGTGCCGAGACTGCAGGAGCACGATGTTAGTTGGTATTCTTGTTAAGGGTGAAAAAGGGAAGGCGCGCTAGCATGAATATTGGATCATGAGGCTCGCCTTGAGCTCTGTCCAAACCGCAGTCGCGCATTCACTACGATAGCAATAGACTTACCCATAGCTTCCTCCAGGTCTTGGAGGCTGCGACTGTGATTGCTGCTCATTATTGCCGCCATGCGAGCTCCCGCCCGGCGGATGCGGCCAGTTTCGATGCGGACCAGGATCCATGATGTGTGTTATGCCAGTGGCTGAAGAAGTAAGACAGCTATCAAATACCCCCAAGTCTTTCCAAGATTTTGTCCAATGTCTCGGCTAGGCGCGATAGATGATGCGCCGGTCGTTGCGCTCGTAATCGTGGTGGAGGAAAGGGCGGACGAGGCCCAGCGCGTCGGAGATGACGTTGTCGCAAAAGTGATGAGGGCGCGGACGAAACGAGTGTCAGGCGGAGATTCAATGAGGTGGAGATTCAAGGAGATGCGCAGTCGTGCATTCACATGTTGTAGTGGTGAATATGTCGGTAGATGCAGCTGGGAAGCTCTTAGGAGTTGAAGAGTTCATCATCGTTACCCCGAGTCTCGGCAACATCCGCCGACTAGAAGCTGGCAAAATCGCAAACTCCGCTCTTAAATCCGTCGTACATGGCCGAGGACTTTTGGCCTATCAATCACGATAGCTGGAAGACACGTTCCAAAGAGCCCATCAATGTCCTCGATGCCCCTGTAGCACCTTTAAACATTTATTTGTCTGACAATGTCTACCAACGATCCTGGCTTCAAAATCGCCCTCGAAGAAGCCAAACTCGGTGCTTCAGAAGGCGGAGTTCCCATTGGAGCATGTCTCGTAGCAGCAGATGGAACAATCCTAGGCCGAGGACATAACATGCGAGTTCAAAAGAATAGCATGATCCTACACGTACGTAGCGCCCATAGAGTTGTCAGACGTCTCGCTTGAGACCTCCATATCTTCGCCTCATTCTCACACGTTCTATCGAACAACAGGGCGAAACCGCCGCCCTCGAATCCTGCGGCCGCCTTCCCGCTTCTCGCCTCGTGGGCTCAACAATGTACACCACACTCTCGCCCTGCGACATGTGCACCGGCGCGATGCTGCTGTACAAGATCCCTCGAGTCGTCGTGGGCGAGAACAACACATTCGTTGGTGGAGAAGAGACACTAAAGACGAGAGGGGTGGAGGTGGTGGATCTGAAAAGTGCAGAGTGCGAGACGATCATGAAGGACTTTGTCGAAGCGCATCCGGAGGACTGGTGGGTCGTTATGAGGGGCTGATATCATCTCGTTGCTCTTCATGGCTGACGCAAGTATTGTCAGGTATGAGGACATTGGTCAGACGACATGAATCGGAGGAGGGACTGCTTTTCGTCCTCGAGGACTTCTATGGGCTATGTGATCGCCCTGGCGGACAGCATTCTCTTTACCAGTCGCCGTGCAATATATTGCGTGTGTGCATCATCTCCTCGGCCGCGGCGAGGTCCGTCTTGCTGGGCATGGCGGTCTGCTGGTGGGATTCTAGAATGTCACAGCTTAGAGCCGCTGCTTGTTGGCAGGATCGGAATGGAGTCAGCTACCTGATATCCGGTGGATCTCCGAGAAATAGAACTTCAAGTCATCTGGCTTGACCCATGGTGTGATGCCTGAATGCATTGTTAGCCTCAGTGTCCCATTGTTCAGGGAAGTACTCCAACATACCGTGTCCCAAGTTGGCGATCCATCCCTGCTTGCCACCTCCAAAGCCCTTCACCATCTCTTCGACCACTTTCGTGATCCCCTCGTGGTCTCCATACAACACGCCGGGATCCGCATTGCCCTGCAGCACCTTTCCATACTTCTGCGCAACTGCATACGCCTCATTCGGCTCATGCAACCAGTCCAGTCCAATCACCTCGTACTTGCTCTTACACAGATCCTCCAACGCGTACCAAGCACCCTTTGCAAACACCACCTTCGGCACCTGCTCCACGCCGAGCTCCTCCAATCTCTTGGGTAGATGATCCGCAATCCAGTTCAGATACGGCAGCGAGAACTCCTTGAACGTCGCGGGACTTAGCTCCCCCGCCCAAGAGTCAAAGACCTGCAAAATCTGGGCTCCCGCAACAACCTGCTGAGCCAAGTACTCCACACACAGCTCCGCAATTTTCTGCAACAACGCCTTCGCCGCAGCATGATACTTGTAAATCCACGTCTTCGTCTGACGAAAAACTTTCGTCCCGCCTCCCTCGACCATATAACACATCAACGTGAACGGCGCGCCACAGAACCCATACAACGGAACTCTCCCGTCTAGCTTCTTCCTCGTCAACGTGATCGCGTCGTAGACGTACTGCAGACTCTCCTTGACGTCCACTTTCCTCTCCATCACCTCTTTGAACTGCTCGTCCTCAGGCCCCACCAGCGGGTTGGGGAAATGCGGACCCTTCCCGTCCAGCATGACGACTTCCATGCCCATCGCTTGCGGAATGACGAGGATGTCGGAGAAGATGATGGCGCCGTCGATGAGGCTGGCGAAGCGGTCGATGGGTTGGAGGGTGAGGTTGGAGGCGATTTCGGGGGACCGGCAGCATTCGAAGAAGTCGTGGGTGCCCTTTTCTTGGTGATATTCGGGGAGGTAACGGCCGGCTTGTCGCATCACCCAGCAGGGAGGGCGTTCGACTTTCTCGCCGCGGGCGGTGCGGAGGAGGAGGTCATTCTTGAGGGGTGGGAATTGGGTCATGGTTGCGGTGGGGGCGGGAGGTTTCGGTCGGTTGGAAAGTGGTCGATGGGTCTTCTCTGGCAATGGAGAGATGCTTTTCCAGTGCAAGATGCCCAGATCTGGACGATGATGGTGAGAGAGAGCAGGACACGTCTTCGAATTCCAGACGAACTGGCAACCTTGGTGGGGTGACTGTCGGCGTTGCCCTCGGCTCGCAATTCAAATGCGCTTAGATTTAGAGTTCGTTCGTCGTACCTTGGACCTCAAATCCTTCGCGACTTCGCGACATCTTCACTGCTTCACGCGTGCAAGAAGAAAACACAGCTCGACAGACCGAGTCAACATGCGTGACCTGCTTTGGCGTCGACAAGATATCGAAGGCTTCTCCATTAGACGGACCCGCAAGAACCGGGCCTCGGTGACGGAGCTGAGCAATGTCCGCTAGGGCAATTCACGGTGATCCAGGCACTCCCACCTCCTTCGAACAGCATCGTTGCAATGCGCTCTCGGTCCTGTGTCAAACAAACGCTCGTCCAGAGCATTCAAGGCCCGGCGAGGGGTGTGTTTTGACGCGTTCTTCATTCGAGTCAAACATCATGCAAGGGTCAACGATGCTGCTGTCAAACCTACCTTCGAAACGTCAACAACGCGTTTTGGACATTGGGCTTTCAGTGCTTTTCGTCGAGTCTGAGTGCCTTTCATCTTTCCCTTCACGACGGGGATCCTTGAGCACCAACCCATTGAGACCATGATGAAGATCTCCGCAAGTGCAATCTACGAAGTCCACGGAGCAAGCGACCCAGAGATCAGCCAAGAAGGCGATGCCAAGAGAAAACGTCTAGAAGACATCTCGGAAGGCGAAGAGCCTACAGAGAGCACCAACCACAGACTGCGCCGCGTGCCGAAGCGTCGAAAGCTGTTACCGAACACCCCTCCGAGTTCTGAACCGGGTGCAATCCCATCGAGTGATCCGACCTTTCAGAGCGATCCGGTCGGAAGCATCTCTCACCATTCTCCAAAGCACGACCGATATCCACCCGTCCGACCAGCTCAGCATACGAAACTTCCAGAAGCAAATCGACCGGACTCTTATCCCACGTTTCCCTATCGCCACACAGTCCGGTCGAACATCTGCGTCCTCGAAGGCGATGATCCAGCAGATCCAAGTGATCGGAAGATACTTGTCTCCAAGCAAATGCTCGTGCCCCGGAGCGTGTGGAGCACGCATAGGCACCAAATCATCCGCGAGCATTTCTCCGCTTCTCTGCCTTGCTACGCGGACTTTCCATCGCAACCGACGAATGGACCTGTCGAGATCGTGCAGATATCACAGCAAGGGTCGATTCGCAGTGAGATGGCACGTATGGAGATCTTGCTGGAGAAGAGCACAAGGATTAAAGAAGAGTCGCGGCAAATCGCAATTGAGAATGAAGCGCTTCGGAAAGATCTCGGCATGTTCTGAATTGCTGTGGGAACAGTCAGAATGAATGGCAGTTCTGATGGGAAGATGAGCCGACAGCGGCGTGGCGGCACCGGGGCCCGACCGAGATATGGCCAAATGTAGTCATTGCGGCAAGCCGAATAGACATGCCATCTGGAATCACCTCTCCCACCTTCGCTCTCTTTGCGCTGTTAGGCTGTTGGCAAAAACTCGACATCGCCGTCTTCCATCGTCGGCCTCAACTCCTGTATCTGACGTGGCACAGCAACATCTGCAGCGAGCTCGTTGGATCTGACGCATGAAGCGTTTCCGAACGTTGTTTATCAACTGTTCGATGATACACCTCGAGTCATACATATTGCGAAACACCCGAGGAACACCCGCAGGGGCTGGAGATGGCCAGCACTGCCCTTATCTGGCACACGGAGGACTTCCCACTGTAACAGCAGTCTCTCACGACGACAAAACATGGGCATTAACACGTTCGTTCCTCGAGCAACGGCATGTCTCAATGCAGATCGCCCTCTCTAGACCACGGCGCAAGTGCCTGCCCATCACGGCCACTGTCAGACTTCAAACGGCCCCCATCTCAAAAGCTCATGGCCTGGGTCTTCGCCATTGATTTTGCTAGCGATGCGCTGTAAGACAATTGGCGTCATGGCGCCAGGCTCAAGCAGTATCTTCCCGGGGCGCACCCTTTCGCAACAGTACTGGCCAGAAACTCGAGCTCTACACCATGGAGCGCACGTTCTTCCAATGCAGTACCTCCGTGCCTCCGCTCAAACCGCACCACTCATCCTGGACTTCGGTGGCTTGGACAGCACAGCCTGAGCCGGAGAACGAAAATGTTGTTGCTGTTGTTGCTCCTGCGTGAATCTCCTTCGAAGATGTCCCGATTCTCTCGCGCAGTCTTCATACTCCAGGCCACCAGAGTTCGACACATGTGGTGCAGTTTGGACGGGATCCAGAAGGTATCTCTGCTACTGGGAAGCTGTCGGCAACGATGGCGCCATCCTCACCGAGCTAATTCGGACAAACGAACGTTTCTGGCTGGGATCTCGCTACGTGCGTCACCTTAAAGTCCAAAGAACTGCCTATGGTCTTCTTCCAGCTCCAGCAGTACCTTATTATACACCGCCCTGCGAAAGCTAGCATCTTCAAGACTCCTCTTCGTCTCGTCGAGTTCGCAGAATATGCACCTCCGTACAACATCACTCCATCGCTTGCCA
Organism: Zymoseptoria ardabiliae STIR04_1.1.2; assembly: GCA_000223765.2. Taxonomy (NCBI): domain Eukaryota; kingdom Fungi; phylum Ascomycota; class Dothideomycetes; order Mycosphaerellales; family Mycosphaerellaceae; genus Zymoseptoria; species Zymoseptoria ardabiliae. The sequence continues at coordinate 68,515 of AFIV01000555.1, read as the reverse complement.
AATTTGTCGCTGATCACCTCCATCTCCAATAATCGCTGAGCGGTCTGGAACTCGGAAAATTCTGACCTCGTGCCATCTGGATTCAGCTCGCCGGCTTCATGCAGGTCCTCCATGGACTTGTCCATGCACAATTCGATCAACATGACGCCAAGAGAGAACAGTGTCTGGTTCTTGATGAGCAATGCGAGTGTTCCTTTCGGTGGAGAGGCAGACACAGTCTTGCTCGCGCTCAAGGACTCTTGCGAGATGAAAGGGTACTGAGAGAGGACTTTGCCCTCCTTGCTGATGAGCATGATATTACCTTTACCCCATGTGCTCTGCAACCAGGGAGTACTATGAAGCTGGAGCATGCCTGTGGCCAAAGGAAGCGCAAGTCGTCGGGCATCTGCGCCTGTCAGCTTCCGCTTTCGCTGATTGTCCAGGAATTCCGTTAGAGTTTCCACGGAGAACAGCTTCTGGTCGATCAGACGGTGCTTTGGGGTGAACAACCCATGTCGCTTCTGGTCACCGGTCATGTAGCCCAAGCAGCCTCCGTCACAAGGTGCGGTAACAAGATTGTCCATACTCTCGCAGAGATCCTGGATTTCGAGCACGTTTTTCAGAGGCAGCGATGCTGGAGGTGGTATCGGCGCTGGACGAACTCGTGGTGGGCTCTGGAATCTCACCGACCGACTCTGCACTGTGACTCTCGACTGACCCGTAGCGTGCGAGATAGTAGCATTGATAGCGGCAGTGTTCGAAGACGCCGCTGGTACAGGCTGCAGAGCTTCCACCATCTTGATATCTGTCTCAGCGATATCCCACCCTGGACTTTTGGCCTTGCAGTTTCCGATGCTGTGCTGAACTACTATCCGAAAGGTATGGCCCTCAGAATCCTGTGCCTTTCTCTGCACCCCTGATGTAGAGCCGAGCAGCATGTTGACTTGGTGAGGCGCAGAACAAGAGACGTGCAGAGCCTTGGTCAGACATCCAAAGACACTTAGTGACCCCAACCGGACTGTTTCAAAGTCTGGAACCGCCCGCAGTTTTCTCCCTGCCTCGAGCTCTCGAGTCTGACCGGTGAGTCGCTCAAGGATGACATTGTCATCACGAATCTCGCGGATAAGGTCCAGATACCCGGACTTCTTGAGAGCAAAGCCGGATCGTTTGTACGCGTTTCGAAACGACGCAGCGGTCGTGTCGCAAGGTGGCTAGCCATCTTGTCAGCTCGCTCGACTCTTCGCATTGAGACTCGACGGAGGTTACCGTGCCATCCGGATCCAAGTGCAACCGTTCTATGAACTCTGTCAGGGTACTTCTGATGCTGTCAACGTGCTCCATGTACAGCCCATACGAGCCTTGGAGCCTTGTTCTGAGCGCAACTCGGATGACCCTCTCGTCCCAGTCACCGACACTGGCCTCCAGGAGCTGCTTTTGCGTTTCATGCTCCAGACATTGGCTGAGCAAGATCTGCAGCGTATTGCGAAACATGAGTTCCTCGGTTCGCAACTTTCTTGCCACGGCCCCAAACTCCACTGCGGTATGCTTGATGCTTTTGATGGTCTTGACGCATGTTTTGTAGTGCTCCAGTCCAGATATTATGAGAGGGATGGCACCTAGCACTAAGCCGATCACCTCGACTCCAGACATGCTGCTAGCAACTTGCGTGCCACAAGACACTTCGTTCGCGTTTGTTACACTGGGATCCGTTGAAAGATGCGGTCGTACCTATGCTGCGGCTGAGGCGTAATTGTGAGCGGCTCCTCCTCGGCCAAGCCCGAGTACGTGCATGAGGTCGTCAATCGTGCATGAGCTGTCCGCCCTACTTCCACATCTCGTGGCCATTCAGGACTCTAGGCTATCTTCGATATTATGAGATCTTGATATATCTCGATACTAGAAACCGTTTCCCAAGTCGTCATGGCGATACCGCTGGCGGTCGGGGAATGTCTGGACCACTTCAAAATTCTTTCGGCGAGCAATAGCGGTCACAAAGATGTTGTTGCGGACGTTTTCGGGCGATTTCGGGTGTGGGCTGGCAACGTGTCGGCCCATTCAAATGGAAAGAGGTCTCTACAATACAGGTTGCGAGATTCGTCGGAGCTGACGGCGGCCGTATTGACGTATCTGAAGGACTTGCTGGATGCACTTGGGCAAAGTATGCCTAAGCATTTCCATAATTTCCAACATCAAGACTAATTCGAAGCGATGAGGAGCTCTTCGAGGTCAAATATCGTCAATCGCCAGCGCAAGAAGCACTCGAGGAAGTTGACGACATCATAAGCGGTCTGATGCGAATATCAATGGCCCTGAGAAATCCAGCTCGCAATGAACAAGTCAGATATGCAGACACAGCGCTGGCGAGGTTGCATCAACCCCGAGACGTTGAACATGTTCGAACGAAATACCCCGAACTCCCTCTGGCTTTGGCTGAGCGGCTGGGGAAGACCATCTCTCAGCATCGGCAGTACTTCAAGTATCGCAGAGAGCACAATGAGAAGCTGACGCACGGCATTGACGACTCGGCGCCAGACGACGACGAGACAAGACAGAGCACCGTCGCTACGTCTTTGTTCAAGCCGGGCGATCGGCCAGTATCGTTTCATGAGGATTCCGACAATGAATCGATTGGCACAGCAACATCTTTTGCCCCGTCCGAGACAGGCGATACATTGCTGCGGCCGCCTCCTCGCCCGGAAGCAGCAATCGAAGGACTGCCGTTTGAGTGTAACATCTGCTACCATATCATAAACGCTCCGGACGAGCGACTGTGGAGGCAACACGTGTACGAGGATCTTCCCCCCTACACCTGTATACATGAGGTACGTCGCTGACTTTTTGAAATCAACATGCCTGAAACTACAGCCTGACAGAGAGTAGAACTGCCAAAGTGTTACCCAGCAATTCTCCCGCCGGAGGGAATGGCGCAGGCACATGCTCGATCATTACAGATACTGGGTGTGTCCCTACGACTGCGCGAAGTCTTTCACATCGGCCGAAGATCACCATCAGCATTTGAAGATCGATCATCACGAAGATCATCAGGACGTGGTGCTGAAGAGCCTAAGTAAGTCTTGCGCTCGTGATAACGTCGTCCAGTTCGCACAGTGCCCTTTCTGCTACGAAGAAAAGTCCAATCACAAATTGTGGTTCAGGCATGTCGGCCATCATCTGGAACGACTTGCGCTGTTCGCTTTGCCCACGCACATATTTGCAGCCGATTCAGATGGACAAAACGAAGGTGATGTCGGCAGTGCCGATCCAGAAAGCGGCAGCGCAGTTCAAGAATATCATGAAGTACAACAGAACAACGAGGAAGACCTAGAACGTCGGGACCGGCTTGTAGAAGTCGCAGCTCACGATGAGCTGTTAGCCGATGGGGTCCACCCAGGAAATTCCCGCGAGATGGAGCACCGCAACCCACCCAGCCATGTCTCTGGGAAAAGCTACAATGCCAGCGATTCCCTGGACACGCAGTCCAGGGGCGGGGTTATGCTTCAAAGCGGCGGAACAGTTCTGCATGTCTACGGACAGGCTAACATTGAAATGCGGCAAGACGAGGACGGCGGAACGGCGTTCGTTATCGGAAGAGGAAAGAGCCACCGTGGAGGTAAGGGCTCACAAACTCGCAGTGAAGAATATCGCGGACGCAGTAGGAGCAGGCGCAGGCTGATGATCGAGGCAGATTCTTTCGATGAGGAGGATTATACAAGCGCGCGCATGGGTGGGCCGACGATAAAAGAGCTCGACGACGATACTACTCCGACTGCCAGAGACGCGGGAAGGACAAAAGTGTCCAGACAGATCCGCATTGGGCCTGGCATCCGCAACGACAGGTCCCCTCGCTTCTGAATCCTCAGGTATACTGTCACGACAAAGATCTAACAGTTCTGTCGCCTTGTCAGGTCGAATTTCGCCTAATGAGACCTGGGGCAACCCCCATGAGAACAGCGCTGAGGATAATAAGCGAGTCAACGACGAACAGCTCAACAAGCTGGCACAAGAAAACGGGTTGAGATTTCGGCGAAAGTGGTGTTTGGCCAACATCTCCTCCGCGGTGGAGTTCTCTCGCTAACGTCCGATAGGACTTGCCGTAACTGCCGCCATACAAATGGACCGAAGGCGACAGACCCACCGAGATGCCCGACCTGTGGTCACTTCAAGGACAGATACTGCCATGACTACTAATGACGAAACGAGGGGATACCATCATGGCAAAGTCAGCGTATGAGAGCACTACACTGTTTGCTGTCCTGCTCTACGTCAACTTCTTGTGGTGGGCAACCATGAGCGGCCGCAGACACAAAACCCCATAACGCGAGATCGAGAACCTCCGACTTCTCTGCAGGCGATACTGCCGTTTGTAAGTCTCAGCACCGGCCTTCCCTCTCCCACCATTGGCGCCTGCTGACCGGTAGTCCTCAACTGCAGTCCCTGAAAACTCCGGCCACTATGTCGAGAACACCTCCCAAACCGAAGACTTGGTATGGATCGAGGTTTTCAAGGTCCGTCATCGTCACCGCCGTTATCACACAGATCCATCCAGTGCTAATCACGACCATCTTTCCAGGCCGATAGAGTTGCCGATATCAGTCACACCCAATGGCTGACCCTCACTCCCGCACCATGCGTGGCACAGGTGCTGAATGTGTCCGTGGCGATGGTGAAGAAGCTGAAGAAGGAGAAGCAGCTTATTCTCGCTTGAGAGGTTGGCATCTGCCAGACGCTCGGGGATCTCGGACGACTGTCTGGTCTCCGGATGCGGAGGTTGCGGCGGCCTGGTGGAGACGAGTCGGACTGTTCCGTCAGGCCTGCAGGTGGGAAATGATCGAATAGTCCGAACCTTCATCGTGTACTGCTAGAGCCGGTAGCTGGCCGAGATTTTACACGCCGTATTGCTGTTGTTGCCGTCAGGTGGTCAGTTTATTGATGGAACAGTCTCTGGAAGTGCGCCAACGTTCACGGTAGTCTTTGGTCATTTATATCGGGCTGTGGCTCGCTGTTCACTTCTTCGTCCTCGGTCCCAGGTTCACCCTCAGTAGCGAGAGCCGCTTGTGTCGTCTCGCCCTCATTGCCTGCTGTCTCAGCTTGGAGCGCATGATCCACGGCGCTCTCGGCGCCCACGATAGCAGCATCGTCCTCGTCACCCCACCCGTACTCATCTCCTTCCTCCTCCGAGTCCTCGATCTCCACGAACGCCCTCTTCCTGCGGACGCCCTGACCGGCATCTGCTTTCACAGGAGGCGGCGCAACAATCACAACCGGCGACGAGCTCTGTCCATCCACATTCGTCAAGTCGACGACCCTCTCCAGCACCTTTCCCTCAGCATCAATGTCAACACCGATGACCCCTCCAATACCGCCCACCGGATCCAGCGGCCAGATGTTGACACCGCCCACTTTTTGCAATCCAACCACTCTACCGCCAACATCCTGCAACATCACAATTCGACTCCAGATCCCGGCCTCCCATTCCGAGCCACCAACACCAGGAGCCAGCGCAGCGCCCATATTCGTCCCTGGTCGCATTCGTGCGGCGCAGGAAGTCGTGACTAGGACTGCGATGTGATTCACAGCGGCCAGACGTTGAAGGGCTGTGATCAGAGATGCGAGCACGGCGTAGCGTCGAGAGGCGGCCCATTTTTGAGCGGGAGTGGAGTTGGTCGGGTTATTGGTCCGCGGGTAGTCCAAGTCGAGAAGTGTGGAGAGGTTGTCGATGATGAGGAGGGAGGCTGAGGGTGGTGGAAATAAGGGGGGTGGATGTTGAGTCAAGGAGAGGAGGTGGGAGAGGGTTGGGAGGGAGGCGTATTGGAAGGGGGAGGATGGAGATATTGAGGCCAGACGAAAGGAGGCGAGAGGATTGCTGCAGTCTAATCACCGAGTCAGTCTCGGGCACTCAGACGCAAGAATTATTCGTCCTTACCTAGCCATACGACATGCCCTTCTGCTTTGATCGCTTCTTCAGCTGCCTGAAAACTGTCCGATCGATCATTTCAGCAAGACTTCTTCACACATTTCAATATTTCAATATCAGAAACTTACGCCAGCGAAGTCTTCCCACTCCCAGCAGGTCCCCAGACCTCCGCCACCTTGCCACGTTCGAATCCTCCCGTCACTCCAGGCGAACTGCCGACCAAAGCATGATCCAGAGACTTCAGTCCGCTTGAGACAAAAGCATGTTTGGCGTCGCCGGAAACGTCTTGTAGCGCATCTGCTGCGGACTGTGTCGGGAGCCGATCTGAAATATGTCAGTTGCATCTTCTCCGGCCGCAAGATATTTGTGCGCATACGTGTAGAGGTTGGTGCTTTGGCCTGTGTGGTAGTCGGCGAGGAGGAGGTGATCGTGATCGGGACAGCCATCGCTGTCGGTACAAGGGATCCCCCTACATTCACTTGGAATGCGGGGTGCTTTCATGTGATCATGACTGGGGTTTGTCGGCCAGCTGATGTTCATAGAGCGGAGAGCAATGTGAGGAGATAGTAGAGCGATTTTGCGTGCCTCAGGCAGGAACAAAAAAGTTGCTCCTCGTGCATACCTCTTGCCTCCGTTTTCCGTCGACAACAACCTCTTCCACGCCTCTTCTGACCACAGCTCTTCCTTCTCGCTGTCCTCAAATCGCCATCACCATGTCGGTCTCGATACCCTCCGCTGGCCCGTCCACCGCCGACGCCGACGCCCTCATAACCTCCACCGACCCGCTCCACCCCGCCAACCACATCCCTACCCTCTGCAAGCAGTTCTACACACATGGCTGGGTAACGGGCACCGGTGGAGGGATCTCAATCCGGCACGGCGATCATGTGTACTTGGCTCCCTCGGGTGTCGAGAAGGAGTTGATGTCGCCAAAGGATATCTTCGTGATGGACTGGAAGAGTGGAGAGTATTTGAGGAGGCCGGAGGTAGGTGATCTTCTTTTGTCCGTGGCAGGAAGAGATGAAGCAGCAGCACGTCGAAGTGGAATAGTGGAAGGCGGGCTGGACCGGAGAACGAGGAAGAATAAATATACACATACATCTGCAATGCACCCGCAGCATTTTCCGTACCACCCATCTCGCTTCATTCGCTGAAACCCCCTCTTCCCCTCGGTAGGTCTTCAAACCCTCAGCCTGCACACCACTATTCCTCTCGACCTACAAGGTCCGCGACGCCCACTGCTGTATCCACACGCACTCCCAATGGGCCGTGCTCATCACGTTGATCGTCGGCACCGGCAAGCAGAACAACGGAGCAACAGACCACTTTGCCATTCGCGAGATCGAACAGATCAAAGGTCTTTCTCGCACTGGAACTGGTAGCACGACTATCGCCGAGGGTGGTCGCAAACTTGGCAATCTGGGATACTTTGATACATTGAAAGTTCCTATCATCGAGAACACGGCGCATGAAGAGGATCTGAAGGACAGCTTGGAGGCGGCGATGAAGGAATGGCCGGAGGCTTGTGCAGTGTTGGTGAAGAGGCACGGGGTATATGTGTGGGGGAGAGATGTGGTGCAGGCGAAGACGCAAGCGGAGAGTTTGGACTACCTGTTTCGATTGGCGGTAGAGATGCACGGATTGGGCTTGCAATGGGTGTGATTGCCATCTAGATCTGCTCCTGAGAACGGAGCCTACGTTCTCCTCAAATCTTCGCCCCCTCCAAAATCGGCCTCGCCTCCTCCGTCCTCCACCAACTCACGCCCTCCTCACCCGGAAACTCAAATCTCTTCATACTCTCCTCCTTCATCTCCACCGAATACCCCGCCTCCAACGGCGTCTTATAAAACCCCTCCACAACCTCACTCGGATGCAAAAAGTGCTCATGCAGATGATCCACATACTCCAACACCGACCGCTTCCCACTGACACACACATAGTCCACGGTGCTCAAGTGCTGCGTATACTCCGGCAGTCCCACGCCTCCACTATGCGGCACGATCGGCACGCCAAACTTCTTCGCCATGAGCAGCACGGCCAACACCTCGTTCACCCCACCCATCCGACAGGCGTCGATTTGACACACGTCTATCGCTCCCTGTTGGAGGAATTGCTTGAACATGACTCTGTTCTGACACATCTCCCCCGTCGCGACCGCGATACCCATCGGTTTTAACGCTTCCCGAATCGTCTTGTGGCCGAAAACATCATCCGGCGAAGTCGGCTCTTCGATAAACCAGGGTTTGAACTCCGCCAGCTCGGTCATGTACGCAATCGCCTCCGGTACGTCCCAGACTTGGTTCGCGTCAACCATGATGATGTTTCCCTTGTCGTAGCCGAGGACTTCCCGCGCAATACTCAGGCGGTGCTTGTCTTCTGCGAGGGAGGTGCCAACTTTGAGTTTGAAGTGGCGGTAGCCTTGATCGCGGGTTTCTTGTAGGAGGGACTTCATTTTCGCTTCGCCGTAGCCGAGCCAGCCGGCGGAGGTGGTATATGCGGGCACGGCGCGGGAGGCGAGGGCTTCTTCGATGCGTTGAGGCTTGGTTGATTCCGCTTCACGCAGGATGGAGAGGGCTTCGTCTTTGGTCAAGGCGTCGGTGATGTACCGGAAGTCGATGCATTTCACGAACTCTTCGGGAGTGAAGTCCGCGATGATACGCCAGACGGGTTTGTCCAGTGTCTTCGCCCAGAGGTCCCAAATTGCATTGACGACGGCTCCGAGCGCGAGGTGAATGACGCCTTTCTCCGGTCCGATCCAGCGGAGTTGAGAGTCGGCGACCAGGTAGCGCCAGGTTTTACCCCAGTCTTCGACTAGGGAGGAGAGGGTTCTTCCATTGACTCGGTCCGACAAGGCGGCGATGGCGTGGCAGACGATCTCATTGCCGCGGCCGATAGTGAAGGTCATGCCGTGGCCGGAGTGAGGGCCGTCGGTGTGCAGGATGCAGTATGCGGCGGAGTAGTCGCCTGCTGCGTTCATGGCATCCGAGCCGGTTTTGTCGAGGGATGTCTGTGGTATGTGAGGAGTTATGCTAGAGACCGTGTGCGGAGGAGTCTACTCACAGGAAAGCGGACGTCCCGCGTGGTGATGCTTGTGATTGTGACCATGTTGGCTACTGGTGTCGATCTCTGCTATCTATCAGACCACCCGATGTCGAGGAAACAGAAGAGAGACGAGGACCACCTTGGAAGTGAAATGATGACAGATCCCGCGCAGTCCACTTGCCCGTCTACTGCCGTCCCGTCCGGCAGGTGAAGTCCAGATCTTCAGGTCCAGAACGAGAAAGTTGCCAACGTCGGGGTAAAGCTGAGCGAAGAGCTCGCCTCAAAGCCGACCGAGTAAGGCCGACCTCACAATCGGGCCGGCGACGACTTTAGCCGGCATGCGGATGTACAGAGATCTGTGCTGGAACGTCTTTTGTAACGCCGCATTGTCGATACAAAATCTAGCCATCACGCTATTGTCCGGACGGTCTGTTCCGTTACGCACCGAAATGATCATGGCTTCGTAGAACCATACTTCGTCAATTGCCGCTCGAGGACTTTTAGGAGGCGGGCTGAAGACGAACAGAGACTGCTTAGTCCAACATCATTAGAAATACCGCAGTGTCTACTGGCCAGGGTTGAGGACCATATGGCAGCACACGACAGCCTGCAAATTCCCCTCGCTGCCCATGAGCACATCTCTCTCGCCCCAGCTCCACGAGATGGGACCCGTATTCTTCTCCGCCCACGGGCCCATCAATTCACTGTATATCGCCTTCGATCCTCGCTTCTCACTCTCAAGAACCTGAATCGTGTCCTCGCCCATGAACATAAAGTTGAGCTTATCGATACGACCATACCTGAGCATCTTGTGCAACTCCTCCGGGGCCCGCGATGGATACCAGTCCCCTGCGCCGCTGCACGGGACGTACAGAGACACTTCCCGAAGAGATGGCAGGTGAGAAGCAAGAAAAGCGGCGAATGGTGTAGCAAGTTCCAGTCGCCGATCGTCTTTGTAGTGCGAACGTGTCGAGTTGCCGGACCAAGCTACCCTGTTGGCGCCATCGTCGGTCATAAGGGCATTGCCGTTGAGAGTGACGGATTGAATACTCTTCCGAGCATGACTCGGCAAAGACGACAAGAAGCGCATGCTAGCAATGGCATCAGAGTCCAAGATGAAGGTCGTGGTGGCGTAGAAGTATGAGCTCGCCGCATCGTGGAAGCAGCGGTTGACTCGGAAGAGGTCCAGATCGAAATGGGTTCGGGTAACAAGGCGGTAGCGTTGCCGACCCTCGTCACCGTATTCATCCTCATCGTCATTGGCGTGTCTGGTTATGAAAGCTTTCGTGGGAAATTTTGACGCTCGGAATGGCTGTGTATGGAGGTGGTGTTGCACCAGTAAGTCGCGATTTGGCAGCAGTCTTCGTCGTGGGTCCAACATTGTTCTGGCGCGCCGGTGGGTAACTTGTCGTAGGTGTTTCTGGGAAGCGTCTCATGTCTTCGTACATCTCCGCTTCCAGCTGAGCGGGATCGCAAAGTGCAACAGAACGGGAGTCTTGCCAGAGATGAGCAAAGATCCGCCTCCGGACCGCGTCGGGGAGATTCATCAGGTTGGCCATCTCGTCGCTCGTTCCGGGCGAAGTGTAAGTGCTGCAGCAGGCTTGGATTGTGAGCCTTGGCGGCAAAAAGGGAAAGCCGTGGTATTTTTGCGAACAGTGGTGATGATGGGAGATCAGACGCGCGTGCCCAAAGCTTAATGTCGCGCGAAGGCTCGCAGAGTGACAAGGGTGGCCTCATATCGTATCAACGATCAGTATTAAAGTACTTGTTGGCCATGGCGTTGCGGTTTGTGCGGGAACACTCCCTCATTTGCCTTGCTCTTCGGAGACGATACAATCAAAGACTTCTTGGAAATATCGATCTATTGACAGCAGCCGGAAAGAATGCTTCGACTCGTCAGTTCCTCAAGGCCAGTATCACGGAATGCGCTCCTCTGGACTCGCCAAAGGACAAGACTCTCCAGGATAGCCGGGTTTGACGTGGCACCACCTTGCGTGATACTTCTCTTCCTGCGGCCTCTTTGCACGCAAAGACTCAAGCACAGCCTCGCGATCCCAAGGTGCCAGCAGCTGATCGCGTATTGCAGCGGCCCATCTCCGCCGCTCCGGGTCGTCCAGAAGATATTTCGGAGTATTGATCGAATCGAACCTCTTGGTATGATTCTCGAATTCGTCGTGGACGAATATCGACACGTGCTCTCATGGCAGATATCCAAAGTTCAGCAGACCCCGAGCCCAGTGGTTGATCTTCCAATTCGTCTTGAGGGCGTCTCGCATCTGATGCATCCTTCGGAACGACAGATCTAGAGTGACATGCAGCTTGCGGAGTGCCGTGAAAGCGCGACAGATTGCGATTGATTTCTCCGGCTTCTGGTGGAAGAGGCCATCGACCCAACTGCCCATTGAAGTATTCAGCCGCAAGTCGCGAATGAGTGAGGCGTTTTCCGCAGGAGTATGAGTTGCGAAGGAATGGAGGGTGTCCCCATCACTGAATGAAAAGGCATTTTTCTTGTATATGTCACCACACAGTTCGCTGTATGTCTGTTTGCAGACGAAGAGCAAAGCAAAGGACCAGCGTGGCGCTGGCGCACCTTGGTGTATCATATGATTCAAGCAATCCCGATGTCTCTTGTCGTAACTGGGATAATAGCCGTTCTCGCCACTATACCACTTGCTGGTCTCTGTTTCGTCGTCCCGCGATGTGCCCTCGATTCTGCATAAATGGTGCGAGAACCCCTTCCCAGGGTAGTATTCTGTTCCATCCGTCCCAGACGACATGCTTGGGCCGCCGAGTTCAACATGAATGTTACCCACGGGTATTACCATGGCGTACACTTTGTCGCGGAGCTCTTGGGGTAAGCTCAAGAAAGACGCACGCTCATGGCCAGCGGTATCATGTGTTGCAACGCTGCTGTCACTCGAAAGTCCTGCTTCGACAATGTACTGCTGAAGGCGGTCACTCCTGGCGTGCAGCTTCTCCAGGAACGGTCCGACGCCAGCGAGATACATCATTGGCCAGTCATATTTCTTGAAGCCGGTACCGACGAATGCGGTCCGCCTCGGCATGCGCCTCCCGGATGGTTCTCTGGATCTTCGCGAGTGCTAGACGCGGTTGCTCCATCATCGCCGATGTCAATACGATGACTTTGATTCGTGATTGTTTCGCAGGCACGGAACTGTCGTCGCCAATGTCAGGCTCGCGTCCTCTTTTCCTCGCCATGGCTGTCATCTCGCAGCGGCCTTGGGCCTGCGGCAATGTTGATGTTGGTGTTGATGTGAGAAGGAAGAAAGGAGAAGCCAGACGTGTCTCGAGTTCTTGGCATAAAGCTTGACGTGTACTTTTCGCGTTTTGAATGGACCTCACCTCTGCAGACACCAACCTCGCGGGGACCGAAATCCAGGCGGATGTCGCCAGCAGCGCCTTGCATCGACTGCGCAGTGCAAAGGAACACAGTTACGACGGTCTTTCATCCATGCCCACATGCAACCGCTTGCTGCACAGCGTCTGTCCCAGCGAAGGTCATTGAGAGATGCAGTCGACGTCCGCGGTATTATGATTTAAACGGAACATCCCTGAAACTCTCGTATTGAACCCTCCCGAACCATGGAAAAAATCTTACGACGCATGGTGTCCCATGGCGGTCGTCCTGGCTGACCAGAACTTCCAGAAGTCATGGAGCAGCATTGTCCGATCCGGTGGGTTCGTATTCGTCCCGCGTTTCCATCTGCCATCCACAAATCAGACCGAAACCAGACAGAAGTCATGCAGATCGTCCAAATATCCGCCAGGCTCGCTCTGGCTTCGATTGCCTTCGCCACGAAGCCCGCCAGTTTCTCCAGGGTTTGACAAGACGGTACATTACTGACAGTACGCAGGAATGCTTCATCAGGAAGGACAAGACCAGTCACTGCGATTTCGGTAGCCATCTCCCGTGCATCTACGTAAAATAAGCGACATCGTTGCAGTCTACGCAAAATCAAATTCTCCCCCGAAACATGCTAATTTCTCCCTCGCGTCGCAAGCTGCACTTAAAAGCCGTCGAGGAGAATGGTTGAGATTGAGCTGGTGGGGATGTCAAGGCTCACTTGAGATATCTGATTGATCGGATCGCCGTGCGGGCTCAAGGTATCGAATTTGTCTTCACCAAAGTATTCGATACTTCGACGCAAACACACGGCATCTGCAGCTGGCACCACCGTCATCTCTCTCGAAATATCCCTGAAGGCTGCGTGACAAACCATCCTGATGAATCGGAACTGCAACGGGGGTCCCAGATCCGTCAACAAAGCACGGTCATGCGCTATGGCCAAAGTGTCCAGCACCGCCCCGTCTGGTCACCTGGTGGCTATATTATTCGTCCCGCCTTTTCACTTTTCGGACGGCTGACCCGTTTCCTCTTCCTCTCATACTCACCCGAGTTGATTCACCACAAAGGAACACATCGCACCGCTGAACCACCGCAACAAGAACACAACACACCGCGAGCACCATCAACATGCAGATCTTTCAATTGTCCGTCGCCTTCGCTCTGGCTTCAGTGGCCCTCGCCAGGAATGGCGACCCGACAACCCTCGGTGTGGGTCCACCTTCCTTCCTCTTCTTACGATGCCTTCCGGACTGACGATTTACAGACATGCCGCTTCATCACTGAGACGCGCCGGGGCGTAAAGACCAGAGTGCCCATTTGCGACTTCGACAAGGGAACAACTTTGTACTGCCGATTCGTACGCGATGCTCCTCTTCTCAACAGCGTTGATGGCCTTTATACGACAAGTACTAATCTTTGCAGGGCCCGGGCTGCACCAAGGATGGGAAATCGCATTGTTATTGGCGCGGTACGGAACCTGGATTCGCTCCAAATGTGTATTGTGAATGAAGGCCGGCGGCGTATGCGGAAGACAGCGGATGGATGGCAATGGCATTGAACAAGCGGATTTCGTCAAACTGCTGAGCGGGAATGAGGTGCTGAATGTTGGCGGCGGTTGCGACTGGGACCAAGTACTACAACAGCGGACATGCGCTGTTCTCAAGAATCCACTTACTTTGTCAGTCATCAATCATGCATGAACCTCTTGATGCAGCAGTTCGGGGTTGTCATGGATGTCTCGGCGTGATTCCTCGCACTTTCAACTTGGCAGGATGAGCCGGGCGAAATCGCAGTGCGGTCATTATTGCGCAGCGATGCAATCTAGACCTCCATCTGCGTTCGACATCCGCGGATTGCCGATCGAAGTACAGTACAGCGTGTCAGCGCATCGGACGGGTCACCGTTCAATCCTTGCCTAAAAGGCCATTGGCCTGATTACAAGGGCGCGGACCAATGACGCCTGGAAATCAACCCTGGGGCCTGCAAGTAAACCAGCGGTGGCCCGTCCGATGCGCTCACACGCTGTATCCCTGAAGACTCCGCCTCGAACTATTCTGGGGGCTTGAACCATGAATCCATGAAGAGTGGCTAGATCAAGCATGGTATTCCATGGCGGTTCTCTGGATTGGAGGGTATGTGTCCGCCTCGCCTTTCCAGCTTCCGCCTTCTTCGAACAATACCACACGGAACGCAAGCCACCGCAAGCACGACAGACATGAACATGCAGTCTTTCCAACTATCTGCCGTCCTCGCTTTGGCTGCAATGGCCCTCGCCAACCCCGCTAAACACGCCGCACCCGTCAAGCCCGTAAGATACCTTTCCTCTTCCGGTGATGTCTTCTTTACTGACAACATCCAGACCTGCCACTTCAAGGACACCCGCAGCGGAAAAGTACCCTTCTGCGACTTCGGTGGAGGAAAGACACTCTACTGTCAATACGTACGCAACATCCTCTCCTCAACAGCGTTGTTATCCTTCCGAGTGCTGATTTTTGCAGCCTGGACTTTGCTCCCACGATGGCGCCGAGTGCCAAGTCTATCCGGATCAGTCTGACTCGCCGCCAACTGCATATTGCTTTTAGAGCCAGGCGATGAGAACGGGTGCCAGCGGATGGGCGAGACTGCAAGGCCTGATCTTCACAACATCTGACTGCTGGGCAAGATGGGGAATGTCGGTGGCGGCTAGGAATGCTTGACGGTGTACGCGATGGAGTTTTCGCGGACGCATGTAGCATAGATCAGCCCTTGAATCGCTTGCTCCAATTTCTCATCACGCCTTTGATGTCCTATCGCTGAATCTGTGTCTGCCTGTGTGACTGTACTGCACTGCACGTTCCCGTCGGCTCCGTCATGTTGTGTCGCAGAAATCTTGGCGTAAACGTTTCCATTCTTTGTTCGCCGAACCTCTTCTTCTTGACCATGAACGTCGTGAGCATCGACATTAAATGTGGAATCGTCTACAGAAGACGAGACGGCGACTCAAGTGCACTCAGCCGCATGGTTCATCCATGACTCCAGCAGAGTAAGACCACCTGTCATTTCTGCCCGAATCTTGCATCGTTCGAGCTACCAGCGGCCTCTCAGCACACGATCCATCAGGCAGATTCTCAATCCTCAGTATTTGACCGCCTTGGCATCGGACCACATAATGTCATTCCCGTCAAACGGCGTCAAACGGTACCATGCCTCTACCAGCGTTCTTGTCCAGCAGCTACCACCAGTACAAAGAAGACCAAAAAGTCTTCACCACATGGCTACAGCAGACCGCCCGCGCCTGCGGCTACAAGTCTAAGACAGTGGGCGCAAGAGGTCCGACGGATAAGGCTCCCAAGGCTGCCGCTACCGAAGTCATCACTGCTCCAACTCAGCGACTGAAAGGCAAGGCTCGAAAACAGGCGAAACAGTCTGGCAGCAAGCCGGTGGAAGTACAGCCAAAGCCGATCAAGTCTGTGAGCTACTCAATGCCAATAGCAGAACTGACAGAATGTGTACGAGCCGTCTGTGGGTCGAGAAAGCCGGGCCGTTTGCCAGCAGGCATTCAGAGGGTGCTACAGCGGGTCATAGCAGCGCGCAAAAGATGTGCTGCATGGTACAATTCGGTCGGTGCGGATCCCGCTGCTAATGTCAAACATCGCCATTTCATTGGCGTCTTGCAGAATGCTCTGGATTTATTACAGCCGCAAGATGCTCAGGTTGACGGTGATGAAAAAGCGATACCAGTGACGGTAGATACCAAGCTGAGGTGAGTCGAATCGCTAGATATGATTCCGGTACTGCTGCTAACATACCTCCAGCAACAAATTTGAAGGTCTGCACGTTGATGAACCCGACGATGAGTATCCTCTCACTGCCGCTGAAGCATCGGTCCCGAACCCGAAGGCTGGCAACGAGCGCGAAATCTTCGAGCTGGACGAGGAAGATGCGAACTTCGAAGGTGCTTTCCGCCTGTACTGCTTCTTCGAAGATCTCCACACCATCCAGGACGAGATCAGGAAGGTATGGCAGCGCTTCGTCAAGGGTGAGGTGAGCCTCAAGATTGCCACTATTGTCACCCATGCTGGCATCAACATGATCAAACGCCTCGATGAACAGGAGCCCAAACGAGACAACTCTTGTGAGCATCATGGCTCGAAGCACCCTCACATCAATCTGGCATTGCCAGTACTCTACGCCGATGCCATCATGGCGGGAGAAGATCCGGAAGAGTTACTCAACACACCCAGAGCATTGGAGCACCGAGAGTTCTACGAGTTCATCTATTTGCCCACTGCGAAAACTTTGATGAAGTTCGCGGATGTGGCGTATCAGGTCAAGGATAAAGTAGCGTGGCCGTTTCCCGTCATGCCAATGCGGTTTTCCTACATCGTACGGCCGGAGCTTCTTGAGCTTCCAGAGTTCAAGCGTTTAGAAAAGGAAGATCAAGTTCTGACACAGATGCTGCTCGATGTGTTCCTCATTGACGACTCCAAGCATATAATGCGGAAGCAGGGCCTTTCGGACGGCTCTATGCTACCGACACTCCAAGATGAGTTCGCCAACAGTGCGAGAACGCTATGGCAGACAGGGACAGTAAGCACTTATGCCGTTTTCACATCTCGACTGGTTCTTGACATTCTGGACATATGCGGCGGGTCTTCTCGCCCACGCTTCGCTCGCCTGCTACTCGAGGAGGGCGAGAGAGCAGAGAATACCATGGACTACATCATTCACCCAGATGGCTCCTTGGACACCCGGGATGCACGTTGGCTGGCGAAAGACACGCAGCTACTCATGGATCTCCATCGTCTCATTACGCTTCACATCCCCGACAAGACAATGCCTCATCTCAAAGGCTTGTTCCTGGAAATGCACGCCAAGGAGCCGAAAGGCGGATCACTTGAGGATGCACCACCCGAAGTTCGAGCGGAAATTCGAAGGCGTATGATCGAGCGAGGCCAAGACCCGGATGCTGGACCGACCGAAGAGCACAAACGCAACGCCGAGAAGCTGGACCTCAAAGCCATCGAGCCTTCCTCTCAACATGACTTCTTGCAGACACACAATGCAATGCACTGCGGCTCTCTCAGTCTCAATCTGACAGTCAAAATGGAAGAAGCCGGAATCGCTTTGGCCAACCACCACATGTCCGTGTTCGCTGTAGCGCATCTGTACAATGCGTGGAGACAACTTGGCGCAACGGAGACCCAGTGGCCAGACATGGACCGCATTATCGATCTCCACGTCAATGCACTCTTCGCGAATGACATTCCGAAGACACCCCTGGAGTGTCTCAAGAGGATGGAATATCGAACCAACGCGAATGGCATCTCTGGAGCCAATTTTGACAGAAAGCAACCTTGGAAGCTCCGTTGCGGCGCTGCATCCGAGTCGTTAAGAAAACTGCTGGACAGTCAGGGCAGCGTCGAACAGGCCCTCCTGCAACTGGAAACTCAGATTGAAGAGCATGCCGTCAAGCCCACCCGGGCAACGAAATCGAAGAACAACACATCAGCCCTCGGGAGACGTCGACAACTCAATCCCGCACAAGTCCTCTCCCGCTTCCAAACATACTTGCCTGTGGTGCTGGCCGACATGGAGCTCGACTACATTTCCCTAACCAAGACTTGCAATGCGCTCATCAAGGCTATACGCACGGCGTTGAGAGATGAGCTGGGCATTCGAGTTCCTACCTCGCAGGCTCCAGGCGAGAGCAATGATCATAGCGTTCTAGCTGTGGTTTTGTTGATATTGGACGGGAATCAGAAGGGCGCTACCGTCCACGGGAGGAGGAGTCGAGAGGTCTTCAAGGGGAGCGCGGAGATGATGACCGCGTGTAGAGCATTTGAGGAGTTCTTCAGGGTATACGTCGTGCCCAGGGTGGGAGCAGGTGATGCTAAGGGTATCCATGGACGCTGGGATATCCCCGACTCTTTGTTTTAAGATTCCAATGACCTGGCATGGAACATGCTGGACAGGGATCGGATCCAGGTAAATAGAACCACGCCCTCATCTCGCGCCTCACTCGTCTCTGCTTACCACAAGCGACGCTCACAAAGGAATTGCCTACTCGTGTCTGAAGGACGCCGAGGGACATACTCTCCGACAACATCAATCAAAACACTCCAAAGCAAGAAGCATGCCCATCTTCCAGCTGCTCACACTCCTCTCCCTAGCCTCGGCTACCATCGCAATCCACAACCCCTCTCCACCCGACTCACCCGTACGTCCTCCATCTGTCCTCCACCCATCACATCCACACTGACAATGTACAGTACTGCGTTGTGGACCAGTTCGGAGGCTACTGCCAGTTCGTCGGTTCCGCCCGACGCATCAATCAGGTTTCATGCATCAAAGACGTACGCGGTGCTGCGTCCTCGATCGAAGAATATTACGCTGACGAAATGATGTCCGCACAGCGTTTCGAGTGCACTGAGACGGACAATTACTGCTACTACGATACCGATATCAGGGGAATGGGCGGCAACGGCGCGAGGGCGAAGTGTACTTGAAGGGACGGAAGGGCGGGCCAGGAATTGACGCCCTGTCGGTGATGTTCGCAAGCAGCTGTTGTTCTCCGTGAGCGTTTGGTCTTAGAGCATCGTGGTGGTCACTGCATACGCATTCTACGCGCAGATACCTTTTCCGATGCAATCGAAAACTGAATTGTGAACCATCACTCGTAGCGTGGCAATCACAGCCTTTCAACAAACACATCCCGTGGTCAGGGCCAGACTGTGAGCCATCTCCGAGAAGCTTGCTTGTCATCTACCAACGTCTTCCCTGCGTGGCATGCAATGCAGCCAGAGTCCGTTCAGGGAGTGGTCGCAAGGAGCCGCGACACCAAGATCTTTTTCGTCGTTTGCTTTGTCGCTCAGCATCTGACCAACGAAAGAACTGCATGTGTCTGAATCGCCAAAGAGAGGATTGTGAGCAGGCGGCAGGTGAAGTCGACGAGACGATAGGAATGGATAGAGGCGACTACGGCCCGAAGCCCCGGCCCGAAGTCCGATGGTCTATCGCCGAGATGCGATGCGACTCTAAATTTTTGAATCTGCAACTTCGCTATTCTGCTCACAACACCATACAATGCCGCCCTCACAGCTCAAGCGGCTGAAAGCCTCACTCCGTGAACAAGGTCTTTCTAATCAACAGAAATCAAAGAAGCAAAAGAAACAAACCGCCTCCTCGAAATCTACCTCTGAACGCAACAACCGCGCCGCCGCTCTTCAGCAAATCCGCGACTCGTTCAATCCTTTCGAGCACAAATCGATTTCTTCCCGACCGGAGAAGTTCTCCTCGACCAGTATCAGCAACCGCAACAATGGCGCTGGAGGCGGGTACAGAGCTGTGCTCTCCCGACCTGGAGTGTCGAAGTCAAGAGGCGAGGAGATGAGACGGGATACATTACTGCCGGAGATGAGGAGGAGGAACAAAGTTGGAGGCTTGGTGGATCGCAGAATTGGAGAGGGCGATGTGGACATGACGCCAGAGGAGAGGGCGGTGCAGAGATTTGCGAGGGAGAAAGAGAGGAAGGCAAAGGGTCGGGGAATGTTCGATTTGGAAGGAAGCGAGGATGAAGGTGGGGACTTGCTGACGCATGGTGGGAGGAAGGTGGAGGATCTGGTGGCGGATGATTTCCAGGACGAGAGTGTCGAGGGGACTGAGGATGATGATGGGGAGGAGTTGTTCACACGGAAGAGGCGACGGGACAGCGACGAAGAAGAGGACGAGGAAGGCGAGGAAGGCGAGGAAGATGTAGATGGTGAGGAGGACGGCAGGCCAGAGAGGAAGAAGACGAAGAAAGAGGTCATGCATGAACTGATCGCCAAGTCGAAAATGCACAAGTACGAGAGGCAAAAGGTTAAGGAGGACGATGACGATCTGAGGGAGGAACTGGACAAGGGCTTTGGAGAGATTCTTGGTCTTCTCCAGGGTGTCAAGAAGCCGCCCCTGCCTCCAAAAGTAAGCGAGCCAGCTGCTGTCGACTCGAACGGACCTATTGTGAACCCAGACCGACAGAAATTACTGGATGGCATGGAGAGATCGCAGGCAGACAAGGACTACGACGTCCGCATGAAGCAACTCGCGACGGACACCCGTGCGAAGCCTTCCGATCGGGCGAAGACCGCGGAGGAGAAAGCTGCAGATGAGGCTGCGAGGCTCCAGAAGCTGGAGGAGAAGCGTCTCAAGCGGATGCGAGGAGAGGAACTGTCTGATGACGAGAAGGGCGGGAAAGCTGACAAGGGCGATGGTGTGGAAGATGACGGTCTCCATGGAGCAGACGG
Organism: Zymoseptoria ardabiliae STIR04_1.1.2; assembly: GCA_000223765.2. Lineage (NCBI taxonomy): Eukaryota > Fungi > Ascomycota > Dothideomycetes > Mycosphaerellales > Mycosphaerellaceae > Zymoseptoria > Zymoseptoria ardabiliae. Next base: position 47,949 of record AFIV01000555.1, on the reverse strand, counting down.
AGAGGACGATTACGGTGATGAGGCCGCCGACTTTGGCTTCGCGTCTTCCGCACCACCTGCGAAGGCCACAAAGCCCAACGAACAGCTGGTTCTCGACGAAGAGGATGAGTTCGCACTTGAAGATGATCTGGTGGCCAGCGCTTCTGATGCTGGACTGAGTGACGTTGAAAGTGGTCAGGACAGCGAAAAAGACAGTGATATGGACATGGAGAACCACGACGACGAAGAGGACGAGTTCGTCAAGGGCATTCTCGGACCGGAAGATGGGGATGGGGTGGAGTCAAAAGGGCCTGAAGTAAGCGGTGCGAATGCTATCGCACCGGGTACACGTTTGGCTTTCACCTATCCATGCCCTCGATCTCATGCAGAGCTTCTGGATGTCGTAGAAGACATTCCGGTGGACCAGCTTATCACGGTCATCCAGCGGATCCGAGCTCTGTACCATCCCTCTCTGTCCGAGGCCAACAAGGAGTCCATGGCCGATTTCTCTCGCTCTCTGGTCGAGCATCTGGCATACATGGGCAATGAGGAGCAGCCTCTTGCAATCACTGAGCAGGTGATCCGCCATCTGCACTCCCTCTCTCGCACATACCCTTCGGAAATTGGAGAAGCCTTCCGAGCGCAGTTGAAGGCCTTCCACGATCGTGGTCAGCCGAACGCCGGCGACTTTATCATCCTTACAGCAATTGGATCTATCTATCCCACGAGCGACCACTGGCATCAAGTCGTCACGCCTGCCATCACAATCATGGCCAAATGGCTCGGTCTGAACGCGCCTTCCACCACGAAACCCGTCGAGCCAACCCTTCTCACCACTGGCGCCTTCCTCGTCTCTCTCTGTGTCACCTACCAGCGGCTCTCCAAGCGCCTCATCCCCGAGGCAGTCCGCTTCACCCTTAGGGCGTTGTCTACCAAATCCCTCACTCCAGCCCTCTCGACACCGCACCTTACCAACCTTGTCCTGCTGGCCGACCTCTACGCCCCTCTCTCCGCTTTTGCCGAACTCTTCACCCCCTTCCTCTCCGTTCTCAAGTCCATCCCATCCGCGAAACCGATCCATCACCGCCTCAAAATCGCCCTCTCCACCTCCCGCCTCGCCCGCCGCCCTCTCGAACTCCACCACCACAAACCTAACCCCATCCGCACCTCAATCCCCAAGTTCGAAGAATCCTACAACCCCGACAAACACTACGATCCCGACAAGGAGCGTAGCGACAGCAAGAAACTGGCGGCGGAGTACAAGCGGGAGAGGAAAGGTGCGATCCGCGAACTCAGGAAGGATGCGAATTTCATGGCGAGGGAGATGCTCAGGGAGAAGAAGGAGGCGGATGTGGCGTATGAGAAGAAGTACCGCAGGCTGGTGGCGGAGGTGCAGGGTGAGGCGGCGCAAGGTGGGAAGGAGTGGGAGAGGGAGAAGGCGAGGAATGATCGGCAGAGGATGGAGGCGAAGAAGAAGAAGGCGGGGCGGTGAGGTTATCTGTGGCATGTAGTATGGTAGAGGACTGGTATACAAGCCGTTTTCATGATCCTTCGCGCGCCGTGTTCTCCATTTATAGGCTGTCCAAATGCTACGAACAAGGCTCTACCCATATTGGATCCGCATACTCACTCACATTGCCCGACGTTGACCCGAATCTCGGCGATACCACATCTATCTCCGTTCCGGTGGATTCCATCGTCATCCTTGAATTCACGCAAATCGTAAGCATCAACCACTCCACTTCCGTCCCTCCGCCCCTCCATTATTTAGTATGTAATCCCCTACCCTCCATATCCATCAAGGTCCCTCTACTATCTCCTGGCATCCTTCATCTACCGACGACATGTCCTCCAACGGCACCACCACCAACAGAAACACCACCACCAACAGAAACACCACCACCACCACTCCCGCTCCCCCTCTCGGCTTCCCCCTCAACCTCCCCAAATGGCTCTCCGAAAACTCCCACCTCCTCCAACCGCCCATCAACAACTACTGCGTCTACTCCCACCCCCTCACCATCATGATCGTAGGCGGTCCCAACGCCCGCACCGACTACCACATCAACACCACCCCCGAATTCTTCTTCCAATACAAAGGCACCATGCTCCTCAAGACCATGCAAACCATCGACGGGAAAGAGACGCCCGTGGACGTGTACATCAAAGAAGGCGAGATGTTCCTCTTACCCGGGAATGTACCGCACAATCCGGTCAGGTTCAAGGACACGGTGGGCATTGTGATTGAGCAGCCGAGGCCGGAGGGGAGTGTGGATAAACTGAGGTGGTATTGTAGAGGGTGTGGGAGTGTGGTGTATGAAGATGGATTCCATTGTACGGACTTGGGGACGCAGATCAAGGGTGCGGTAAATGGGTTTGGGGCGATGGAGGAGCGGGAGAGGACGTGTGGGAAGTGTGGAGAGGTGTGTCATGTGAGACCGGGGGAGGCGGAGATGGAGGCTATGAGGAGGGGAGGGGAGACGGCGTAGATGACCTTTGGGATGTGGACGAAGAAATGCAGCAGCACGGACATGCGCTAAGGGAAGAGGATGATACCCATATGAACAACACCGAGCGAGTTGAAGGACGTACACGAAAGATGTCTCGCTTCTCACGGTACGTGAAAATGGTCTTGCATTCTCAAGGTAGGTCTTGTTCTCATTTCATTACTCGTCTTCGTTGTAAAAGTGTCTTTCGTGTTGTTCGGCGGCAGATGTGCGTTCGTTCGTCCACGCCGGGTAGCTGCCTAATCGATACGACTTCACGTCACACCAAACGCAATGCTAACGGCAACGACTTCATCCGATATCGACCACCACTCCTCGCGCAATGCCATGCTACGATCCAACTCACACCCATCAATGGTCAAAGACTGCTCCAGCCACCTTCTTCATTCAGAACTGTGAGCGAATCTGCGCCTTCTGCCTACCTCCCAAGGACATCGCCATCCACAACACCGTCTACACCCTGCGAACGCACGTCGAAAATATCCATATGGCGAAAATGCCAGGCATCACCATGCTCTCCGCGACGGACATGCGTTGGCAGATGGAGGAAGGAAGCGCCACGGTCATCAATGCGCCGCCCAAGAAGCCATCCCACGAGGAGACCGAACCCGAGAATGGCTCTGGAGCAGTCGAAGCACATCCCGACGATGTCGCCGTCGGCACCAAGTTTCCCGCTTCGCTGCAAGTTCGGCCGAACTTGAGTCCGCAGGAGAAGTGCAATACCATCCGCCGGGTGCTGTTCCTGGAAGCTCAGCATGACAATACCTTTCACGAGCTTGCGGCATGCCACCTGCAACAAACTCGATACAATACCTCAGGCACCGATACCTTATCTTTGAGTTTCGATGCGGCGACTTCGTTTCTGCGCATCTACGGTCAGCGCCTGTGGCCAGCGACGCCCGATCGCCGAACACATCTAGTCACAGTCTCTACCGTCCGAAACTGTATGTACTGGCGAGGTCGTGGCGAAGGTGCTGCAAACTCCAGCTTCGCTGGACCATCCTTCGCACTCGACTCTCTCATGACGAACAAAGTGCGGGCCGCCTGGCGAAGAAGTCACACAAAGAAAGAGCCCAGCAAGGCCGACGAGCTAGCGCAGTCGAAACTGGCGGAGCTGATGAAGATCTACTTTGCTGCCCTCCTAGGTATTGATGATGATCGTACGAACGAGTCAAGCAAGATTAGGGCAGATCCCATCCAGCTGTTAAACAAGGTTATCGCTGGATCCCACACAACAGTTTCTGCAGCCAAACGCAAAGCTGTGGTTGTTCTCAAAGGTCCGCCGAAATCTCCCAGAGACCTTCGAAGCAGCAGTCCCGATGTGCCGCTTTCAAGCCTCATCGAGGAATGGCGCTCTACCCATCGACTCACCGAGCCACCTGCCAAGCGGTTGAAGGTTGCCAGCTCAGAGCAGAGCCGCAAGCGTCCAGCGCTGGGCAAAATCGTCACCTCTCCTCTGCCCGCCTGTAGCACCAGAACCGAGCCTTCACCCATATCGGATGAGATGCTCACCCGGGTGCAAGCACGGCGAATGTCGAGCACGAGTCAAGAAGAGAGCAGCACTCGTATGTGCGTCTGTCCACCGGGCACTAAAATCCCAAGGCCACGGAACGGTATGATTCGACTGCACTACCATTGACCGGCAATATCTAACGTCTCGCAGCATACATCCTGTACTCTCAGCTTCGTCAAGCCCAGATCTCCACCGAGCGTCCAGGTCTACAGCAGAAGGAGATTCTCAAAATTATTGGTGAGCAGTGGCATGGCCTGAGTCAAGAAAGCAAGAACGAATGGTTAGCGAAGGGTGAAGAAGAGAAGTGCCGCCATCGAGCGCAATATCCGAATTATCGCTTCGATCCGAATCGTAGCCGCCGGAGCACTAGTCTCTCGAAAGATGGATCTACTTCTGCCGTTGTCAAGCCTATGTGCAACACTTGCGGTGGCGTCACGGTCTCGTCGAGCATTCCGAACCGGGCAGGTGCGCAAGCTTCATCGCCCACGATCGAGGTATCATCTCGGCCAGCCAAGCTCAGCAATGTCGTGCGCCGGTCATTGGTCGATGAATCAGAACAGCACCACCATCTCAATCGTCCGCCGAACAACGGAGCACAAGCTCCGGAATACAGCCGCAGACTTCCAGTGACCCTCTCGGTAGCTGAAGTGACCAGAAATCAGGCCGAGCTTTCAGCTGGACCCGGTCATCAAGTACATCTATCGAACGGCTTGCAACTCCCGACACCTCGCTCAAGCATGCAAGACACCTCTCCGCAAAGTGCATTTGACCGGAACCTCGCACTTCATCTCTCCTCTCTACCACAAAACGTCGAATCCATGCCGCCTCCGGCTCGCCCTTGGCCAACACTTCCTCGCCAACCAAACGGGTATGAGTTTCCTCGGTATGGACCAGATGTGTGGACTCCACGAGAGGAAGAGGAGACGATGAGTAGGATGGGTCTGTCGGGCGAGATGGGGATACAGCAGCAGCTCAAGTCAGTTGACCACTTCAAGGCTTATGAGATTGCGGCGGGGAGTTTGGGAGGGCTGCCATTTTGCTGATCCGCATTTCGGAGGCCTCTACGGCTTGAAGATTGAGGATTCGATGAGGGTCTCGGTCATCGAGGGCGCATACCGTGCGAAGACGATGGAGACGACAAGAGACAAGGAAAACGGCTGCTGAGTGATAAAGATCGAGGAAAGGTGAAGGAACATGAGGCTGGCTCAAAGTTGATGCATGCGTACGGGAGGAGGATGCACGATGAAGCGAGGCACACCTGCTCAACGCAATTGTACAGATTCGGCTGAAGACAAATGACATACCTTGTCACGAGTCTACTCACAGTCTCCAATCTCACCTCTTCATTTCACCTCTTCATTTCACCTCTCACCTGGAAGCCACGTCGCCTCCACTAACCTATCCGACCCAAAGATCCCTCCCCTTTCCTCAACCGCATTATCCCATACCATCCCCTCCCTCCATCTAGCCTCTTCATCAAACCCCATTCCCGCATCATCCGGTACCTCATCCAGCCACCTCTCAACCCGTGAGTAGTCCTTCGGATCCTACCCAACCGGCTCAACTCTAATCTCATTCAACTCCGGCGCAATATCCTCCATCCATCCATCCAGCCTCGAACCCCTGAAAAACGAAACATTCCCCCGAAACTGTTGACCCCATTCCTCCGCCGTGCGGACTGGTGATTGGCGTGGTAGGATCTGCTGGAAGAGGAGAGCGAGGGTCATGAGTGTTTGGCTGTGGGAGACGGGATCCGGACGGTAAGCGGACAGACTGGGGGATGCGTTCTCTAAAGGAGTGGTGGAGTTCGACGGTGTGGCGGAGTTTGTGCTGGTATGGTCGTTCTCGGAGACTATGGAAACGGCTGAAGTAGATGAACTCGTGTCGAGTATTGAGAGTCCTCGGACCATGGCTTCGCTGTCCTCGTTGCTGATTGTGGCGCCTGGGTTGTAGTAGCGAACGAGGTCCATGTCGGTCAAATCACGCGGATTCGGCGAGGACGGTCGATGTAGCTTCTCCGGTGGCGGCATGGTTGGTATGTCTAGGGCGGACTCGCTCTCCTCGGTCGCCGCTGTTGGCTCTGGAGACGACTTCGGGATGGAAGTGAATACGGCAGGTACCCTGATCTCCCGCGCAAGCTCGGGGTGGCGCATCATCTTCGGCACCGTCCAGGACCTCATTCCTCCGTTGCGCCAATGCAACCGGCTCACATGCCCTCTCAATGTACGCGCCTCGCAAAACAGCGGACTCACACTATTAAACCGCTCGCAGAGCCGACAGATCTGTTCACAGGATTCGATGAAAAAGTCGCCGGAGTCTGGCCATGGGTGGGTATGTGGGGCGGCGATGTGGCAGAAGAGGTAGCGAGGCGGACGTCGTGCAAGAGGAGCTGAGGTTTGTTGCTTCGAGGAATGGTTGGTGTTTTGTACCGACGGGGAGGACGGCCTTGCCAGAGGGTGTTGTGGTTCCGAGGCAGTGTGCTGGTAGGTTTCAATATGTTGAGCGTCGGGAGGTGGGAAGGAGCGGAGGATCGGAAGAGGTCTCTTTGGGCGTGCATCGCTCAGTTTGTCTGCGTCGACACTCTGCCAATGCGCAGACTGCGAGTGGAACATATGCGACAGCTGGCGACAGAGTGCAACCGGCTGAAGCATCGGAGTCCTGTGATAGATCTCAGGAGGCGACACGAGCCAAGGAATCGGATATGCCGCTTTTTTGTCCGGGTCGAGAGTGCCAGTGAAGAGAGACGATCCGAAGTTGTGATGAGGCTCTCTGAAATCTTGTACGGCATCTGGGGTGTTGAGATCACCGCGGTGTAGTCCTGCTGAATCCAATGCCTGGTCGAAACCCATATAGGTTATTGGATAATGCTGCGACTAGTCCATGGTGACACCTGCAGAATGAGTGTCGGGTTGAAGTGAGTGATATGATACTGCCGTGTGAGTGATGGCGAGTGAAACTGATCTGGATGGGTAGATGTGAGGTTTCGTGCATAGGAGTAGCTCCAAAGATCGTGGCTGGTTGTGGGTAGGCGCGGATGTCGTAGCTCATGGAGTCGCTACGGGACAGGTTTCACTGCTCATTCCTTCTACGCCCAGGGTCATGACAAGCTAGTCTGAGGTACATTGAAGAGCGGATGTCATGTGCTGGAGCGACCGAACAAGCAATTGCGGTTTCCAGTTCGCCGTGTCTGTGTGAAGTACCTTAAGGTACTTGCCATGGCTCACAGCATCATGGCGACCTGTCACCGCGGCACGGAAGAATGCGCAGCCTGTAAATGCGCAGCCTGTAATTGCCGAAATCGAAAGCGAATGCTGAAGCTTCTTCCCTCCATCTCATCGCCCGGAATGCACCGGAATGCAGCGCTTCGCTTGTAGGTGCTGCCGCTTCTCTCGACTCCGTCAAGATCGAAGAAGGTTCGCTCGATCTGTGTAAAGCGCTGCCACGATGTCCGCCAATCGAAGAGCCCAGCTCTCCGCCTGATACTGAAAGCACATTTGTCCGCCTTCGTCTGACTGCCTCATGCGCTGTTTCATTGCTTTCATTTGCCAGGAAGTGCACTGATAGCAGTTCTTTCCTGTCCTTGCGCCGAGCTATCCGCTTCATTTATCCACCACTGCCTCAATGCATTCCATCGCACCTAACCCATTCCATCGTATCCGTCTTCATATCAATCCTTCCCGTCCTGCTCTCTGTCCTTCTTGCGCTTCCTGCGGAGCAAGCCCATGAACACGAGTCCAAAAGTCGCGGCGAGCAAGACCTTGGGTGAGGCGAAGCCGTCTGACTATGAGTCAGTGGATTTTCAGGTGAACTGTGAACGGAAGACATGCTTCCTTGCTTGCGATGGCCGTCATGGTGACTCCGATGACTGCGGCGGGATGAGGAGCGCGGGCGAGAACGAGATCGAGAACGGGAGCGTGAGCGGGGCATCTTTGTGCTTTGGTCTGTTGAAAGGCTGAAGATGTTCTGTGCGTGAGTGTTGTGAGTGTGTTCGAAGTCGAAGGTGTTGGTGTTGTTGTTTGCTCAAGCTCGAGCTGCAGAGCTACCTACGATCGGCGCTCTGTCACATGAAGAAGCGGGAGCGGCAGGGCAAGCGGCAGCTGAACAGGGTCCGAGCTTGGTGCGACGAAGTGAGGTAAGCTGCAGAGTCGGTGTCCGAACATCGTGGCCACCGATGGCATATAATCATTGCCATCGAGCGAGATGAAGCTTGGACTGCAGCGCCCCTCCTCTACTCATTCACGCCGCCATATTCCATGGCCTGCTGGGGAGACAAACGGTCCCGTCACAGACGAGCTGATCGGTCGAAGCTGAGTGAGCCTGGAGAGCATCCCATCATGGCACCACATCGTTTAAGTGAGCAACAGTGCGTCTCAAACCGCAGCGACTCTTGTTCTCTTCTCCTCACCTCCACCCTTCACCACTCTAACAGCCTTATGACCCTTCTCCTTTCCAGGCCCGCTTCCATGTCCCTCATCCCAGCATTCCTGGCAATAAAGATCGCCATCGCAACCTAGACACCTTACCTCTCCATCCTCGTTGCAAATGCAGCACCACGAGTCGATGTCCTCGTCGGTGTACTTCTGCAGACTCGAGTCTCCCTTGGGCTTTACAGAAGCTGTGACGGCGGGCTTCTTGGCTGATGAGGGCTTCGATGTTGGAGTTGAGGGAAGGTTGAGGCCAAGCTGAGAGAAGCGGGCGGCGAGATCTGTATCTTCTTTGGAGGGCGTTTTCGAAGGAGGAGGAGCGGGAAGATTCGACGGAGTGGAAGGGAGATTGAGGTCGGACGTTTCAGCCGGGCGAGTGTCGTTGCTGGCTGCTTCCTCCCCCTCGCCACCGCCGTACTTGGCTTCCATTTCGAGTTCGGCGAGGATTCGCTGAACATAGTCGTCGGCTTCTGCTTCGTCTCGTTGGTCTTCATCTTTCTCGTAGTCCTCTTCCTGGTCATTCCCGGGATTCGCTGGATCTGCATCAGGCTCTGCATTGTCGCCAGCGGCACTCTCCGACTCCGCTGGAAGAGCTTCCTTTGCCTCCCTCAGCAGCGCCGCAATGATCTTCGGGTCTTCGGGATCCATGTTCCATTGATCGTCCGGACCAAGTTCTGCCAGCAAATCATCCAGACTCTGCTCCTCGCCTTCTTGCTGCCAGTCTCGAATCGGATCACGCTCTGAGGCGATCTCGTCGTGCGTCCTTGCTGTCAAAGCCTCAGCGGAATCTGCTGCGGGAGTACGACTGGGTGTGATCGGAGAATTATGACTTGGACCTGCTCTGCCCGCTCGAAGATCTTTGAGACGATCTCCTAGTCTGTCTTCTCGACTTTGAGGCTTTGACGTTTCGACATCGATTGACGGAGCCTTCTGCTGGAAGTTGAGGTTCGATGGCTTCAATGCGTTCAGTCTCGCCAGCAGGTCATCGTCTTGGGCCGGCATGATGATGCAACTCGCTCATCAGATCTTCGCTGCCCGAAATAAGCGAGGTGTTCGCGCCTTCCGGCTCGATGAAGCGAAGCAGTCTAAGCAGAACTGGCTTTGCCTCTTCAACTTTCGAAGACAGACCAAGAGCGTGTCAGAACGGAAAGCAGCGTTGGCTCACTGTGACTCGTACAGCAATCGGGCTTTCAGGGGTGTCCTCCAAAAGAAGCAGGAATTACTCAAATAGGCAGGTGCCGTAGTGGCCAGCAAGGTTGTGTCGAACATTCACTTCATCCCTCCCTCCGCAGATTGCCGCCCTGGACCTGGCCCGTGCGTTCTCGGCACGACCAACCCAGTCGGGAGCGAGCCGAAGCTGAACCCAAAATTAAAGTCCGGAACGTCACTCTTCGTCTCAACCCCAACAACTTGTAACATCCCGATAAAGATCTCCTGGCCGCAAAACTTGCTACCGCTTAGTGGCGATATACTCTGTGGCATGTAGCCAACACCGCCGCCAGACGGGCATACACCGCCACCCTGCCTCGAGCACCAACAGCCTCCGCGATGCTGACCTCGAGGCTGAAGCCTACCAGCAGTGTCGCATTCACGATACCACGACGACAGACCACAGCACAACATGTCCAACGCCGCACACTCTTCTCCTTTCCTCGACTATTCGCCGACAGCCGCAGAGAGCAGCACCGCTCCCGCGACCCACAATCCGGCCTTAAGACTCCCGTTCCAGATGGCTCCGCCGATAAGAAGTCCGCTTCGCCCTTCTACTTCGCCGCAGGCTACGCTGGCTGGGCGAAACGACCGTCTCGACCTTTCCCTCCGCCGTTCTTCTCGCCTCCTTCCGGCTCTTTCTCCGACCCGCTCAGCACGACCCACCGATCGATGGACCGCCGGCCGAAAGTCGACGGGCAGATGATAAGAGGCGTCACAAATGGGGATGATGCGATGCTCGTATCTGAGACGTTGATTGCGACGAACGATGGAGTAGGAGCATGGGCGACAAGAGAAAGAGGATGCGCGCCGTTGTGGAGTCGGTTGATTGCACACTTCATGGCACTTTCTGCGGAGAAGGCGTTGTATGCAGGCGGACAGGATGGAGAGCCGGAACCCGTAAAGTGGTTGGAAGAGGCGTATGAGTATACCAAGGCTGCGTTGAGCGAGCCGAATGAGTGGCATGGGACGACAACCACGAGCGCGGCGTTGCTGCATTGGAAGGATGATAAGCCGCTTGTGTATGTTACACAGCTGGGAGATTGCAAGATCCTGGTGGTCCGACCGCAGGAGAGTGGAGAAGGAGTGGTGCTTTTTTCGAGCGTAGAACAGTATCATTATTTCGATTGTCCTCGACAGCTGGGTACAAACAGTCCGGACACCCCAGAAGGGAACGCAGTGCTGGATAAAGTGGACGTGGAGGAAGATGATGTGGTTCTTGCATTGAGCGATGGGGTCACGGACAACCTGTGGGAGGAGGAGATCTCAGATTATGCGGCAGGATCGCTGAAGACGATCAAGGAAAAGCATGGCCATGACTTCGATCTGCAGCAGGCGATGAAGTATGTGGCGCAGGAGATTGTGCTAGCGGCAAGGAAGATTGCGGAGGATCCGTTCGCTGCTTCGCCGTTCATGGAGAAGGCTGTTGAGGAGGGGTTGGCGATTGAGGGTGGTAAGCCGGATGATATCTCGGTTGTGGCTGCGATATGCAAGAGACGGAAGGGATGAAAGGCTTTGGACTGGAAAAAGTTCGGGAGAACACATACACAGAATGCTGTCCGGAGCGAAGAATTGCAGCTGGCTCTGCTTCACAAATGGAGTCAGCCAAGGACACTGCAATCTCGCTACGAGACGGCTCCAGCGCTTGGCGCTTGGAGATCTTGCGCTTCTGGAGAGTTTTGCGCTGCGCGGAAGGCCTTCGCGCCCCACGAACGTAATAGCGCACACAAGCTGGAGCAACACAACTGCCAAGCCGTCGCTGCCGGCAATCCAAGCGTGCGTTACTCGATCTTCCGGTAGGCCCGCGAAGGAAGCAGCAGACGGATACTCGCAGCAGCGCCTGCGGATGTCCGTGCTGCAATCGATGCTCGCCCTTGGCTGGAACGCACTACTTGCTGACCTGGCGGCTAAATACCGTTTACAATGCAATTAGGTGAAAACAGCCGTCAATATTATCCTCCCTCGATGAATGGAGGTCGAAAATGCGCGAGGAAATCAGGAAATGATGGAAGAGCCTGCTTGGGGAGTTCAATGCTCTCTTGCTACTTGCTAGGAAGGATGGACTTGACAACATGATATGGGAACCTTTACAGATGGAGAGGTCCGTGTGTACGAAGAGAGTGCTGTCAGCTTCCCCACAGGGCATCTAATAACGTGGCATGGTGACCCAGTGGATCTCACATTCACCTCGAGCTCAGGGCTAATTGAACGAGGCCCGTGCTTTTCATAAAGCCTTTCTCGTCGGTCGTGCACTTGATCTTCAACCTCGCACCATCATCAACACCTGCCTCTCGCAACAACACGCATTCGCTTCAGCTGGCGCACCCTTGACATCTCTTCACTTCACCTCATCGGCGAAAGCTTCGGCGCATTAGGAGCACTGCTCACTCCTGCTTCACCACGCCGAATCATCTCCAACATCAACATCCACCAGTTCAGCATCATGGCAGACCTGGCCGAGACCAGCGACATGGCCGCTGCAGCACAGACCAAGCTGGATGCGCAGATCGCAGATGAGTTCACTGTGGCCAGAAATCAGGTACGCCACCTTTCCCGACCGTCCTATCTAGGTCGTAACAGCTGACACTTCTTCAGCCGTTCCGCCTGCTTGACTTGCCCGACGAGCTCTGGGTTCGGATCGGCAAAATGGTGATCGACGATGCGCCAGGAGTGACGACTCCGGACAACATTCGAGTCCATATTGGACTTTGTTGTAGGCGGATATCCCATCGTCGGAGGCTTCCCTGGCGATGAATGCATCAACGAAGTTCAGTCGAAGCGCGATCAGTACAAGAACAAGGTGCTTCCCGGTCATTTTCCGCCCCCTCCCGCCATCACGCAGACAAACTCCACCCTTCGGAACGAGCTGCTGGCCTACTATTGCCACACCAAGATCAATCTTATGTTCACCTGGCGTGACCTCACGAGTACGAAGTATCTCTCTGCATGGCTCGGGAAGACCGATCCACGGCGACGTCGCATGATACGGGGAGTCCGCATTGTTGGTCTGGCAAGGTTCGACTGTGCGAAGGATCGGGCCTTGGCCTCGCGCTCCCTACAGGACCACTTTCACGTGTGCGTTTTCAGGATGCGGCTGACGAACATGGAGTCCAACGTTGAGGGCCACACCTACCTGGAATACCTGCGGTCTGAGCTAGGCTTGAAATTCGAGATCGTTGGCCAGAATGAGTACGAGGCTGCGCCGGAGTATCGAGAGTGGAAGGGCACGATTGCCTTCCAGTGAGATGGGTCGAAGCAGCGCACGATTTGCCTTCAACTGAGACGGGCTGAAGCGGCGCACCTTTTATGACTGCGAGCCTTTGCATCTAATACGACGATTGAGACAAAAGCATTGCTGATTTTGGCGTTCATCTTCGAAGACATTCGGGCGGCACTTCTCCAATCGAACGAACCTCTCAAGAAGTCTGGGATGTCGATGGGGAAGACCGGTATCTGCACTGTCTCGTGGATCGGACGGGAGGAAAAGCAGACCGAAGCTTCGCTAGGAGGGGATGACAAGCACTCGAGCTATATGGGTGGACTGCACCGCAGGCAAGCGTCCAGTGAAGCTTTTGCGATCGGATTCGCCTCACCGCTGACTTATCTTCGTCCGTGCGCGCAAGCAAGTAAAGCTCGAGGTGCGATTTCTTTTCCAAATTTCATCTTTCTACTCCACTTCTCAACATCATCAACACACTTTGTCACGCATGCGCTTCATTCTTCGGCGCATTGCAGAGTGCTGAGTACTCGCATTGCTCTATTTCTCGCTCCCACTCCAACGACGGCGGATCTCCACAATTCATCAACACCGCCCAGCTTCTTGCGCAATATCGACCACTTCACTTCATGACCGGCATCCGCCACATCCCAACGATGCCCGATGCTATCCAAGCCACTGGAACGGATGCGGTCGATGCGCATAGCTCACCGAAGAAGGAAGACACGATGGACAAGCGTACCGCAGATGCGCAGGCGACTGACATTCAGGTATGGCGTTTTGCTTCGACTCCGATGCGCATAGCTGACAATGCCAGCCCTTCCGTCTTCTCGACTTGCCAGATGAGCTATGGGTTCGCATTGGCAAGATGGTCGTCGACGACTCACCAGGAATCGTAACTCCTCCGGAAAGGACGATCGACATGCTCATGCCCAAAACTCCCGCGGGCCCCCGGAGCAATTCCCTGGACGAGCTGTCTCCCGACGCTAAGGTGATGAGACTTGCGAATCACAAGAAGTACATGTTGAAAACCTACTTTCCAGCACCCCCAGCCATCTCACGGGCCAATTCTAGACTCAGGCGCGAGCTACTTGCGTACTACTACAAGTTCAAGATCGACCTTACATTCGACTGGCGCGATATTCTGGGCACTTACATCTTTGCGCGTTGGGTGAAAAAGGTGGATCAAGACATGCGCCGTGTTATGCAAGGGGTCAAAATCACCGGCCTCAAAGACTCTCCAGCTGCACTCATGACATTGCCATTGGGACCTGGATTCGGTGACGATGACTATGTTCACGTCGCCATGCTAAAGGATCAGCTGAAAAGTAAGGTGCCCAACATCAAAGAGCCTACATGGACTGACCTTGTCCGGGTCCGCTTGGAACTGGAATTTGAAGTGGAGGACCAGACTGAGTACTATGCCTCGCGCGGTATCAAAGAGTACAAGGGCAAACTTGTGTTCAAGTGAGACGGACGGCGGCGATACTGCGATCATGCGGGCACTCTGGCATTTTGGGACGGAGCAAAAGCATCATTGGCTTCGGCGGGTCAACTTTGAGAGACTTGTTTCAGTGCGCACGGCGCAGGAGGAGCAGATCCCTACATTTCCTTGCAGCAATCTCGTGCGCATGCTTATGCTACAAGGTTCAAGTACAATGATTTCATTTCATAAGTCAGCCATTCCAATTGCACAAAGCCTGCTCCCGTTGCCACCGGTGGTGAAAATTGCACATGCGAAGCGTGCAAGCTGAGCATGTGCCGCTGAAGCCAGCGAAGCGCTGTTGTTCACTTCACTTCCAATCGCGGCGCTGAGTGAGCGACTTCCGTGCGTTGAAGCTAAGGTAGCTCGCGCCCGCATATCCGGGGGAGTCCTTCATTCATCATCATTCGTCGATTCAACACAAGCTCTGACACTACAACGCCGCCGCTCACCTCTTGTCGGCTACCCGAAATGCCCGTCTACTCGCCTGGGCGTCATGCGAGGCAGCTCCTGCAATCTCTGCTTCAGCAACTCATCAATGCATTGAATCCACACAGTGGCACTGCGCTCGTCCTCACGGCCAATCCTGCACTCATGGTGGTCGGCACAGTCATCACCATGGACGACGACGAAACCGAGGTCGGAGACATTGAAACCGCGCAGGCGGAAGAGCACAAGGAGGATGAGGCGCCTGTGATGCAAGCTCAAGTGCGTTGATCCAATCCCGTCACGGAATCCGAATGCTGATGTAACTTACAGGTCTTTCGCCTTCTCGACTTGCCCGATGAGCTCTGGGTCAGAATTGGCAAGATGTCATCGACGATTCGCCTGGGATCAACACTCCACCGAAGGACATAACGAAGGCACTCTTCAACAAGCGAATTTTCAAAGACGCTGTCAACGAGAGTGACCCCATTTTGCGATCGCTCACCATGGGTCCACATTTTATGCAGGCGATGTCTGACGAGCAGACTATTGCCGAGCTGCGCAAGATGCGCGCGGAAGATGACATGGAGGACGGAACCTCTGTAGGGGATGAAGACGCCATTGTTACAGTGCTCTCCCCATCGATAATTACCAGAGTATGCCCTGGCTACTTTCCTCCACCTCCGGCAATCACGCAGAGCAGCGCGCTTCTTCGCCGCGAGCTCGTCGCCTACTTCTTCAAGACCAAGGTCGATCTGGTGTTCAACTGGCGCGACACACTGGCCGATGTGCCCATTCTGACATGGCTGAGATCCGTTGATCCACTCTGGCTTCATACTATCCAAGGTGTCAGCGTTGTTGGCCTCGGGCAGTACGTCCCTTCTTCAAACAGCCAGAGTCCATCCCCGGAGAATGCCCACTCTGTCGACGATCTGGAGTCGTACTTGCACGACGGGGGACACTACGAAGATGGCGGTTCGTGGAGCGATTGCGTGCGGATAAACCTGGGCTTGAGTTTCAAGACGAAGGGAAAGACGGCGAAGTTGGATGTTGAGTTCAAGGACAAAGTGGAGTATCAAGCTTCACCTGACATTTTGGAGTACAAGGAGAAGGTCTTTCTCAAGTGAGACGCATCATCGTAAGGCAGAGTGAATTGAGTCGGAGTTGTTGCTTCAGGAGCATCACAGAGTCTGCAATCTTTTTGCAGGAGATGCGCAGCGAGCGAAGACGCAGCTGATGGAGATATGCGCAATTCTTGGGTAGTTCCGGTATATATGCACCTTAGACATGCCTTGAGAACCATTCACGTCAGTCATACGAGCATAGCGTGCAGGAATGCTATCTTTTTTTTTCACTACGAACCGTTGTTCTTCATGTGACGTCAAGACGCATTCCTCCGCCAGTGCATGAATTGTTTCCTGGGCCTGTCCTTCTTCATCAAACTTTTATCAACACGTAACCGACATCCGTCCACTTCCAGCTTCTTATCATCCACAAGGATGGCTGCACAATCTCCATCACCCACACCTCAGCCGCAGGCCTCCAACAATGCGCCACAAGACATCCCAAAAATCGAGACCGGCTTGTGCAAGCACGCGCGAAGATGACATGACAGAAGAGCATGGAAACAAAGCAGCCAAGACCGCCCATGGAGAGGTAAGTTTGTTGGATCCTACACTTGATGGAGCCTTGGACTGATGGGGTCTAGGAGCCATTCCGCCTTCTAGATCTGCCGAAAGAGCTCTGGTCTGAGATTGGAAAGCTAGCAGTCGATGATCATGCCAGCCTTCACTTTGGCGAAAGCTGCTGCTTCTACGTGGTCGACAATGGCGAAACGCGCAGATCGAGAGACGGCCGTGCATCCAATCTTCCTCCCGTGACGCAAACCTGTGCCGCAATGCGCGAGGAGCTTTTGTCATACTACTATGTGACGAAGGTTGAGATTAATGTGATTCTGCGGACCAGCTTCGGCGGAGAAGGGAGGAAGCTCATACACTGGCTACGCTCCATTGAGCCTCGTATGCTCCATCACTTCAAGAACATCAGAATCGCAGACGTGATTCAGGATCAGTCCGTGCTTCAGACGGGAAGATCAGCAAGATCTCGGATTATTGACTTAGCTCGGAGGCACTGTTACGGCAACGACATGTTTCGCTTGGCCAAGAGGCACCGCTTGCATTGTCCACAATTCGAAGACGAACAGCACATTGCGGCATCATTTCCGACGACTTATCGGTTCACGCATTTCGTGCGACTTCTCTTGCAGCGGCCTTTTGATGTCGTGCTGGAGGACGAAGACAAGATAGCAGGTTACTACCAGCACCGAATTGTGTTCCCGAAGCCACTCGAGGACCACAGTCTAGCTTTGCGCAGCCAGCGCTGATTTGGACTTCAGCAACCTCCACGTGCAGGGCGAAAGTAGCAGCACGATGTTTGGAGGTGCAATGGGCCGGGAGAACCCAAGCGTGAGACGAAGGCTGAGTTCGGAGATTCCAGAGCGTGGGATCGATGAGCATTTCGGTATGCTGTATTTCGTTCAATTTTACGTCCACGGCAAACCGAACCCCAACTCATGACTGCTTCGACAGCTCTTGGACCTGATCGTACCTCCGTGCTTCCGCTCAAACTGCACACTCCAAGCTACCTAGAAGCACTTTGTCTAGTTAAACGTGAGAGATGACAGTGAACTAAATTGCCGATAGGACCGTGTCGTTGTGGATTTCGATGTCGAGCTCACTAACCATTCCTCGCCCCTACATGCTTTGCTCGATGAGCTTGGTCGGTGCACTTTGAGCGGAAGCACGGAGGTGATGTCTTTGTGTCGTCACAACTTATTGGACGGCACCATGGCTCTTGCGAAAATCGCAGCATGCCAGCGAAGCTTGAAAACTAATATCAGATCTGGCTCCAGCATTACCTGTCCGCTTTTGCACTGAATTTGTGCTGCAGTCGAACCAAGGAAGCACGGCTGAATGAGCCAAACTTTCCGCTCAACTCAAGACCGTCCAAGAAGTATGGCAAGCGACGCTTGACTTTACACACTTCCGATCCTGACCTCCTCTCCTCCACAAAGCTAGCTCTTGAGCTCACGTCAAACACAACGGCCATCTTATCTGGATCTCGACTCTCCAGCTTCCGAGAAACGCCTAACACTCTCGACACTTGGCCCAAGATGAATGATGATCCCAAATCACTACCAGCATTCACCTTCCGCTTTCTCGACCTCCCGCCTGAAATTCGAAATCTGGTCTACTACGAACTCCTCACGTTGCCAGAAGCCTCTTCCGTTCGGGGTTGCCACCCACAAATCCTCGCTACAAGCAAGCAGATTGATAGCGAAGCCAAGCAACTCTTCTTCCTCGTGAACTACATCCTAATCCGCATCCTTCCAGGGGGTGTCTTTATCGGGAACTTACGCTGAGGCGATTACGCTCCGACCCTTCGACCTGACAAGAAAGTCAATATCCCTGGCTACTCTCAAAACGACCTCCGCCACTTGGTCTGGCCCGACTTCCTACGGACAGCGCCCTTCATCCACTTTGAAGGCGGTGGCACTGTTGATTGCCGCGCCAAAACTCACATTGACGAGAAATGGCAGCAAGCTTTCGATCGCTCGGGTCCCAATCGGTTACGTCTCTATCAGTACGAGATGTTCATCTCGAACGTACTATGGTCCTTGAGTGCGGAGCTGTACAAGGAGAGAATGTGCCGCCTCCTTGAAGGAACTTGGCGACGCCATGATACTTTCCTTGGTCAACCGGGTTATGGTCTTGAGTTATATGCGCGCGTCGTCAACGGCACCCGGAAGACCTACAATCCTAGGCCAGCCGATGTTGATGTGAGGTCTATGGCGAGTGACATTCGAGCTAGAAAGACTACGACCATCATCGCTGTCCTCGTGGGTTGTGTGACGCTCTTCTGGAGAGTCTACGCTGCTCGTCTGCCGCTCGGTGTGGTAACTTCCATACCTTGCGTACTGACGTTCATCGTGGACTGGCTGTTCAGATGGTGCTTCTTTGCCGCCTCTCGTTCCCAGACTAGGCACTTCCTAAGCTTCTTAGTGCACTTCACATTCGAATTGCGGACACTTCTCGATTCCGTGGACGTCAAAGCTCTGCCTCGAGAGGTGGTAGCCCAGGCGAATCGCATGCTGCATTTGCAGATTGAGGTCAAAATTGCGACGAGGCGCGAGGAGCTCAAGAAAATCGAGTTGCTGAATCCTGTCGAACTTGAGAGGATGCGCAGCAGGATGGGAGCTCTTTAGCAGCATGCTATGAATCGATGGGTGGAGACGTCTGAGCTCCGAGAAGAGGCAGTCAAGATGTACTGTAGATATCACAGATGGAGGATGAACGTTCCCGCTGAGCGCAAGCTCGCCTACATCATGCGATACATGCTGAAAATGGACTTCGAGGTCACCACAGAGCGTGTCCGGGAGGCTGGTGATATCTTGAGTCCGCTCTGGAAAGATTGCTACGAGCAGGAGATTGCGTCCCCGGCTTTACCATAGCACAACTAGCAGCGGTGGGCTTGGGAAGGCACGCAGCAAGCATGGCTGCAACGAGGCGGATACTAAGAATCTCTGCCCTGCTTCTTGCTTTTGTGTTGCTTTGCGGGTACAGATATACTCGGCGGTCTCTGCAATGATGAAGTGATACTATCAGATCTACGTCCGATGAACAATATAGATGTGCACACGGAGGTGAGAAGGCTTGTACTGCGAGCTGCAATAGGGTTCGCTAGTCTTTTGCGTCTGCAGAAGATTCAAATCTGTTCCGCAGAAGAAGCTTTGGCCGAGACAAGAGTTGACGGACGGCTGTGTTCCGAATCGGGAAGACAAAGGCTTCTTGTGACCACCTACGGAGAAAGCTGCATTTCGCATGAGCCTGTTTACGTCAATTGCGAACGACTTTCAAGCGTCTTTCATTCAAAACATCCCGCCTTCTCAGCCCCTGATCGTCTTGGCGGAATGTCTGACAGTAACGTATATATGTACGGAAGGTCATCCTCCATCTTACTTTGTTCATTCGGCGTCCCTTGATATAACATCTCCGCTCATACCTAGGTACGCTTCCGAGAGTATCTTGATGATTGCAATCTGCCCCTTTCGAACGATCGAACGAAAAAAGCAAAGTCGAAGAAGATCCAATGTCAAACAAAACTTCGCTTCGCTCGAACCCAGGGCCTATCTGCAGAGCAGACTAACCGCCGATGTTGTGAGGCGATATACCGCAAAAGTCACCCAATAACGAAAGCAAAAAAGCGACTCCCTCATCTCGTCTTGCCTGCCTGTCGAAAGAGCAAAAGAAACTCGGGAGTCCAGAAAACCCTATGTCCATCTCGTTATATTATTACAAGCCCAATCACTTACGAAGCGGCCAAATGGGTGGTTTTACTTGATTGGATGGAGGGGAAATTTTATTGAATATATATTTCACATGTTTGTCCGGTGTTTAGCCGGGCTTGAGAATATCTTGGCGTGGTTGGTTTCAGGAGACAGGATACGGGCTTTATTTGCCGACCTCTTCCACTTCGGCACAAAAATTACGCGTACATCTCAGGACAAACAACATGGAAGACACAGCGCCTTCTGGAATCGGCGTCGCACGGGACCGCCAGCGCACACCACCTGCGTCCTCGTCCACAACTCTTCCGATGGCTGAGTCCGGCGTACGTGCTCGGTTCTTCCAGTCATGAAAGGTGACCTCAGCTGACAATTTCAGACTTTTTCACCTCCAAAGCGCGAGGAGAGCGCACCTTCGGAAGCAGAAGTGTCGATTCCCGAATTGGAGGTATGCATTAGAATGAGGAGCTTGACGATTTATTTTGAGCTGACATCACCCAGGACCCCGAGCAGGAGCCTGATCCGTCAAGCTTCCGGCTTTTCGACCTTCCTGACGAGCTTTGGGTTAAGATTGGACAAATGGCGGTGGACGAAGACATGCGCTGGCGCTTTAACATGCGCGACCTGATCGCTGCAGCCTGCTTGCCGGGTCCCACAGAACCATATGCCGGGGTTCTGTATCCCGACATCACACACTCATGCAGAAGACTTCGGAAAGAGCTCATACCATACTACTACCAATCGGTGCCGTCATTCTGCATTGAGCTGGACACCGGATTCATCACTGGTGCACTTGGAAGCTGGCTGCAGGCCACGGACCCCAAGTACCGATCATTCCTAACCAGATACACCGTCAAAGGTCTGTTCAAAAAAGAAGCCCTGATAACTGAGACCGGAGGTACTTGTTGGTGTGGTGTTGGATACAGCGGCGACTGTGGCGAGTTGGGCGAGGAGATCGACGCTTGTCCCGACAACGACTTCGCCTTCACCGAATGGGTGCGTAGCAAGCTACTCGTCGACTTCGATGTCGTTTCCAAGAGGCTCGAGGGCAGAGGAGAAATGCAGACTTACGTGGACACGATCGCCTTTAAGTAGAGTCGGGCAAGGATGGGCAGCGCTGTTAGCAGGCGCTCAAGGAGGTGTCAGAGCGATCAGCAGAGCGAAAAGTTACGGCAGTGGTCCTCTTCTCGACAAGCATAGATCGAAACAGCACTTGAAGCCCGAACATCCAGACAGCACGTTATGACGACGAGACTCAGATTTATGTTCCGCATCTCCGTTGACAACATCACTAGTAATAATCGTTTGCTTGTAGGCAACTCCCGTTAAGCTCCGCCCGACAGGTTCCTTTCTACCTGTTCCCTACCGCCGTACACACCTTGTCGTGGATCTTCGCTGAAGTTACGATCAACAGGATGCGCAGCTGGAGCATGCTTTCGCGGTCTGCCGCGTTCCACCGGCTTTGGGCTGTCTGAGCGTGTTTGCTTTGCGCTCGCTTGTCTTTGTGGACTGAGTGATAATGTGCGTGGGCGTTTCCTTGGTCGCCCTCTTCCACGTGGTGAAGCGTTGGTCTTCACATGATGTTTCGCGACCTTTTCATAATCTGTGAGACCTGTTGAGGATCTGCCATTTTCTTGCTTAGCGTCCTCGGCAGAGTGGTCGATATGAAACGTCATCAATGAGGTGTCATCAATGAATTTTTAATATGACGGGCTCTTGATGAAATATGACGAGGTCACTGATGATATGAGAATTTATTAATAAGGGCGAATATTGTAGGAGACTATCCTTATTGGGAAGGAGACTATCTTTATCAGAAAGGAGTTCATCCCGATTAGGAAGGAGGTGGTATTAAGCAAGATGCCAAGCCGTCATATATGAGGATTCATCAATGAATTATGACGGCACATCGCTACTGATGATATGACATATGACGACCTATTTACTAATGACACGTCATATCGACCACTCTGGTCCTCGGAGTCCGGGAGAAGGTAGCCAGACAGATTGCGAGTTGCGGATGCTGCAATCCTTCTCTCCACCGCACTGACATTGGCAGACTGCACGAAGGAGCGCGGCTCGTTGCACTAGTCGAGCTGGAGATGGTCAAGGTGGGATGTGGGAGCGAAATAGACAGTGAAGTGAAATAAGAGTAAAGGTATGCAGGTCGATTATTAGGAGCGCATTCTGGGATCTGCCTCGGTCGGGGACAAGGTTCTGAAAGGTCTGGACTGGAGGGCAGTAGCTGAGAATGCCACAGGAAGTGCAGAGAAGACGGAGAGGGCAAAGAATAAGAGGAAGATTCAGATACCCCTGATTCTGCTCTGGACTGTAGAGATAGCCCCGTTTACGGCGGAGACCTCTCTTTCGAAAACGGAGGCTGTAGATGGATAGACGTGTCTCTCTTAGATAGGCAAGACAGCGGTCTTGCGACCATGAGCTTGGTGGTGTCGATGATTTTGGAGAACATCGTGAAAATTGCCTTATTCGGGAACAGGCATCTGGGAGGTCTGAAGTGGAGGGAAATAGCAGAGACCGCCGCAGGAATCGCAGAGAAGAAGTGAGAGAGGACGATCTAAATACGCCGTAATCCGGCGGCGTAAGAGGAGAGGAAGCCTAACATGCCGTAGGGTCCTTCTGTCGAGAATTGAAGCTGTAGATGAAGATCTCTCTAGCGCATGCCCTGGTCTCAGTAAGGTAGTAGAGACGCAGTCTGGAGTACACGTGGCGTGTGTGATCTTTCTAGCTTCACATTGGCAAAGTCATGAGGTATCTCTGCTATGCCGCAGCGGAAGCGGATCGCATAAGCTTCGTCGTGTCTTCAGAAACTTCGACCAGAAGCTCGAGACAAACTCCTCGCAGCCGTTCTTGGGCAGATGTGAGGACTGGGCATATGTGAGGACGTTGCCTCGTCTCGCCAAATCGTATCGTCGCTCGTGATTTGATTTCTAGCCGTTGTTGTGCTTGTGCGGAGCGTTGGGATGGAAGCCGATCTGCTGCATCATGGCCGGATAGGCGCACACCAAATCTGGCTGCTCCCATAGCAGCTCAGCGTATACAATCCACAAGTTAACATTGAACCCTTCGGAGTATTCATGCATGAAGTAGGGACTTTCAGCTCGCAACAATGGAGATTGGTGCTCCTACGGTCATAACATGTTGGCAATTTGGCGGTGGAGTGAGGATAAGACGAGGCGAGGGAGACGGGTCAGAGATTCAAGCACGAAGGAGAGGAATCGTAGAATACTTCACTGTAGTCAGATCACTTTTCGGTACTGCAGATGCAAGGCTTGAAGAGCTCCTTCCTCACGCGGCATATTTCTACCTCGAAATTCCCCGAAGTACTCTCTCCCTCCCTCTGTTTCGACTCCGCTCTCACTACATCCTCTAGCTCCATCTCCAATCTCCATCTGGGTGGCCTACCAAGTGGAAGGACGGCGACTCGTATCGACTTCGGACATCCTTTTTGCCCCAGTCTAGCGCTGTTGAAAACCTGGGATAAAAGTACAGCACGTTGTGGAAGAGAGTCGTCTCCAGTCAGTCGTCTTCAGCCAGTCGTCTCCGGTCCTACTAGTATAGACTACAGGAATCTCAGCTGAAGATGACGCAATAATTCAGATCCCGGCGAACCTTCTCGGCTTCACGCCTTAGTCTTGTTTGTCCGCAACGCTCCAACAATGAAATATTCTTCTTGTCATCAGCAAGCCCCGAAGGAACACTATCGACTCACCACTCTGCGGCAAGCTCATACACTGTCATATCAGAGCACGCCCTAGCAAACACGGTCAGGGTGAGTCAATTATTCGCGACCCAATGCGCACGCTCTGACGGCATCAAGGTTCCAGCGCATCCCGCATCAGCGCATACCACACAAGCCAACGAGGTACCAATGTCTGTAACCAGTGCGGCAGCTGAAGAGGGAGCGGAATCGGCTTCCAGGTCCTGTGGAAAGAGGACAAATTCACTAATAGGGACCCATCAGGACCCCCAGACGGGGATGAAACGTTTTGTATTCACTGGAAGATCAATTTCGTCGATATCTTGCCATGCAGCGCACAGACTCTGCTGCAAGGCCGAGAGGCGGATCAGGAGTTTTCACCACTCGAGATGATGGACGAGGAAAGCTCTGCTGTGCACAGGAGCAAGACAGCTTCTCGGTCGACACGGGAGCAGCATTGATCAATGAACAGAGCAACATATGCGGGGCAGACGGGATAACCGGTACGCATAACACGTCAGCTCAGCGATGTTGACGAAACTGGAGCATTTTTGAGACGCAAGAAGTGTAGGAAGCGAGAAGATTTCGGATTCAATTCGCGAACATGGCGTTTGATAGGTCTGAGTATGGATGTGGCATTGCAAGATACTCATGGAGCCGTGTCCGATTTTCATCCCTTCCGTGAAACGAGTGTGCCAGTTTTCCTTCCAAACAGCGAATCCAAATCTTTCAACTCCAGGTAACCAGTGATCCAGATTGCCAAACAGAAAATCGTGATCAAAGCTTTCTACTCAAATCCATGACCATGCGACATTGTTGAAATATCAATGTGGGCAAAGGAGTGTCGTCAAGGGCCCAGTCATTATCTTCATTATGCATCCGGTTTCTCGCTTGTATGTCTTTCATGGGCACGTGGGCCACGTTGGGCAGGCGTTCTTCGGAACCGGGATGGGAAACTGGCGCCGGACCTTGACGTGGTCGTCCTTTCCATCTGGAGCTTTCTCGAGTTCATCGGGGGCTCTCTTGACGATGTCATTTGAACGCGGGATCCCGGTATCGTCGCGGCGGACCTTGGCGTTTTCGTCCTGGCCAGTGACTGGCAGAGCTGCGACGTTGGTGACAGCCAGAGCGGCGAGGAGGATGGTGCTCATGGAGAACTTCATGGTGACTTTGTTGTGTTTGAAGGCGTTGGTGCTTTGAGCTGAGTAGCTTTGAGGAAAGTTGGCTGAGAGGATGTTGATTGATTTGAGGAACTTTTTGCTTTGATGGGAAAGGGAGATTGCCATCGAGGGGAGCGCGGCCGTCTTTTATGTCTAAGGTGATTCTCTGTCACCGGTGAGAACCTCGATGGCGACATCGTGGCATTGCTGTCCGTCAGACTGCCTCGATACAGCCGATTGAGTTCAATACGCAAGATGACGTGGCAGTGCATTCTTCAGATCCCAGGGAAGGACTGTCCGGACATCCCTTGAGACACAATACAGGTAGTAGAGTCATCCCTTCGAAAACTCAGCGGGGGGAGACAGGTACCTACTAGGGTAGGGATTAGACGGGCGCTATATCCCATGTTTTGAAGGATCTCACCAATCGAATCCACGCCTCGAACCTGGCATAAAGTGGAGGACGACCGCACTAAGAAGTCACTCTTGCGCCAAGATCACACCGTTCTACCCGCAAAGGGATGGCAGAGAATGCGAGCTCTCGCAGTAGACTTGTGGCATTGCTTTCCGTCGAATCCCACGACTAGGACTACCCCGATGCAGTAAGCAAGCTTGAAGGAGAATCGTTGGTGGCAGCGTTAAGGCGGTAGTGGGATGTCCTTGTCTGTCTGCTGCAGCGTGTCAATGCGTCGGAGTAGACGTCCTTTCTGGCTTGCAGGAGGAAATTCCAAGGCGGAGTAGTTCAATTCACAGTAAGCAGGCCATTGATCTCAAAGCGAGAATAGAGCGGCGTCTTATCCGAGGCGTTCATGTGCCGTGCATGAACCTGCAGTGATGCGTGTTGCCGGCGTAGATCGCTGTGGGCCGGATCCCGGTCCATGGTTGATGCCAGTTCCTCCAGGCCCCTGGTCCTCGCTATCCTGAAACGCGAGGCGTGCATTGAGTTCAACGGGACCCAGGCCAGTTCTAGAACCCGGTCACCGGCCATTCCGAGCCAACATCACCTCGCAAAGTTTTCGATCACTGCCCCAAGATGGCATCGATTAAGTTTCACTGCGAGCACTGTTACCTCCTGCACGATAGAGTCTGCACGGGCGGACATACCGATCGGACAAGACTCATCTTACGGTCGGTGCTGCTCCGCCTCGTTCGATTCAAACACATTGTCGTTACGTAAATGTTATCGCGGTCATGCACGATGCCGGCGAGGTTCGGCTGCGAGGACGCGATTGTTGAATGATTCCGAGCCATGCTCATCATGGAGAATGTGACATGGTTTCGAGATGTGTAAGGGTCTGGAAATCGCGCACAATGCCGAAAGGTCTTCAAGAGTGATCCAAAGCCGGAAAAAGCACTGTAGACCGTGGACCACACACAAGGGCGGCACCGGCAAGTGTTCCCCGATCTTTCGCCCGGCAGCTGTGCTGACCACGCCCTTTGTTTCGACGATACCCTTTGCTTCGACGATGCCCATTGTCTTGACGATGCCCTTGGTTCAATGATGCCCTGTGTTTCGACGATGCCCTTTGTTTCGACGACGCGAGGGTCGAAGTAAGACTTGCTTGTTGCTTTGTCCCAGAGGCTTCCTCTCTGACTATCCCGCATGCCTTTCAGCATCATTCATCTCCCAAAACGCAACCTCAGAACCCATTAGTCACCTTTCCCAGCTTCAGACGACGATTCGGAAGTGAGACAGTATCAAACAGTAGGGCAACCTCGATAATAAAGGCAAGACAGTCGATGCGACTAATGTAGCTCGACTGCTCTGGCCGTGAGGCTTGGCCACGCCGTCCCTCCAAGAGATCCGAAATACCTGCATACACATCACAACATCAGCGATGGAATCATAAGAAAGTCTTTTTCACTTTACTTCAATGTTCCAATCATTTTGCTCCCTCGGATCTAGAATATCGCAGCTTGTCCATCGTTCGATTAACGCAGGCGAGTGACGTAGGCGAGTAGACTCTGCGGCCGAGATCAGCGGCACGGAATGTTCACTTAAGCCGGCACGTTTAAGGTTCCGCGCTAACACTGCTAAAGTGCCGAGGTGAATTCTTGACTTCCCGATCCTTCCACACCTTCACTTCTTAGCCGTCAACACTGAAATCGAAACCACATCTCACATGCTACCAGAGTATCCATTCGATCTATCTCGTAGCTATAATAGGTATGAGACCGAGCGCATCCCCAGCGAGACAGTGCGCATACGCTGACAGTCCGAAGACTCAAGCGCATCTCGAGAGACGTACCTCAAAGATGTCGTCAAACAGTCCGCCAGCCATCACTAGAGCGCGGCAGCAATTCAAGATGCCGTCAAACAGTCCGCCAGCCATCATCAAAGCGCAGCAGCAGTTCTTCCGCCTCCTGGATCTCCCGGACGAGCTCTGGGTCCGCATTGGAAACATCATCATCGAGGACTCGTCTTTGAATCGCGCCGGCAGCTACCCACATTACCGCCTGATGAAACCTCCCGCCATCCTCCAGACCTGCTCGGCGCTGAGGAAGGAACTTCGACCCGTGTACTTCAAGACTAAAGTCGCCATCACTCCAGAATCACGATTCGACCTCCTGTGCCAGCGTCACATCTTGGGAGAGTTCTTGCGCACAATTGGCGCAGAGGCCCGTCAACAGATGGAGGTCAGGTTTGACGGCGGCTGGACGGTGCCTACGGAGGAGTCTCCTCGTTTTCCGCGGAGGGAGCTGAGCGTCCTGCGAAGAGCGTTGTGGGGAGTTGAGTTCAAGCTGGAGGGGAAGTGGATCATGCGCGATTGGCACTGGAGATGGTCCACGGGTACTCGACCGTTGCAATGGACGATTACGTTCTTGTGAAGTCTTGCGGTGGCGGAGGGACGACATTTTGGACATTTTGCGGCATCCGGCTTGATTGCAAATTGGTAACAGCATATTGGGGTGTGTCAGGAACATCGCTGCTGCTCAAGTCAAGCCAGACATAGCCGCTGCACATTGATTCAATCCAGCAATCCGTTCGACGGAACATGCGCTGAAGGGAGGACTTTCAGACCAGAAGGATTCCACGCATGTAGCTCCACACAAATCCCAGTTATTCATCGAATGATTTATGTCTGACATGCTGAGTTGCGCTCGCCTCCTCGCCGCGTAGGTCAGGGCGATCGTGCAGCCGACCAATGAATATGCATATGTATGGAGCAGAGATTAAAGTTCAGCGCTAAGACTGAATCGAGGTGCGGTGATAAATCAGGTTCTTTCAAGCTGACCACTTCACTTCTTGCATCTTCACTGGCCAGAAAATATCACGGCTTTTCTCTTCATCGATCATGCCTCACGACGAAACCAGCGCCAAGGTCACTCCAGAAATGGAGAGTGCGAAGGTACCTCAATTATTATCGCCCACTTAATAGGCACATGCTGATAGTTGGGAAACAAAGGCTTTAGCGCATCCCAAGTCTCCCGGAACAGCGGTTACGACAACGGACAGCCCACCAGCCGAAGAGGCAGCGCAGCAGCTGCAGCCTTTCCGCCTACTCGACTTGCCTGATGAGCTGTGGGCAAAGATTGGCAGGATGGTGATCGAAGTTTTGCCCCCCACGAGAGTCGGAAGAATCGTACGCTGCGAAAGTGATCGGGATGTTCTAGAAAGACGTGCTATGCTGTTGCCAAACACGGAAGTCCTCAGCTCCGAGTTGACTCCACCAGCCATTCTGCAGACGTGCGCCGCTCTGAGGAAAGAATTAAGAGCGGATTACTATCGAACAAAAGTTTCCATTAAGACGTCTGTAGCCTGCACCCAGTTTGAGCTTCGAGAAGTCGGCCAGTACTTACGAATGATGGGGCATTTCGCCAGAACCCAGATCTCGGCAGTCTGCTTCGACTATTGGGTGTGGGACTCTGAGCAACCAAGCCCACGTGGAATACCGCGGTGGGGATTTGCAGATTGGGAAGTCGAGATGATGCTCACGCAACACCGCTATCCAGCGAACGTGACAGTTCTTAGCGATGTCCTCTTTGTCGACTGGGACATCAAGTTTCTCTAGGCCCAAGCACCAACACAGCAGCGCTATCAACGAAATTTTTCCAATCGGCCACACGAGCAACAACGAGAAGGCCGCGCTAGCGGGGTGGTGGGGTCGTGGGATGGAGAAGAGATGAAGCACAAAGCCCGACGTGCGACAGAAGAGCATTCTGCCAGCGCTTACATCGTCTTCGGACCTGTTGTAGGGTGTCGAGCTTGCTTCAGGCCATGTTCCGGGGTCCCATTCAGAGCAGTAATAGCCATCCGCAACCTTCGCTTCCACACAACCCCGCCCGGCTCCAGTTTTCCCTACACCTCCGTAATGAGCTCTGACGTTGTCCATTTTCAATAATGATAAGCTTTTGCTTTCGTATGTCACGTAGCGTCCACGTCACTATGCGCATTCACTCAGTCTCGGACGCTAGTCATCCGTCGACACCAACTCCAACTCCGGCTCAAACAAACATCCACTCCACCTCCCTTTCACAACCATCCAACACCGCAGTGATGGAAACCAACGATGGCGGCGAGGTAAACATCATCCAGTCCGTGGCGCAGATCCTGACTGATACTGACACTCCTCAGCCTCCAGCTCTCCCAAGTGCCCTAGCAACGCTCCTGCCTCCTCCAGATGTCGCCACCGAAGCGCAAATCTTCCGTCTCTTCGACCTGCCGGACGAGCTCTGGGTTCGCATCGGAAAGATGGTCATCAATGATGAGCCTGCCATCAACATCCTCTCCTTCCGACCGGACTACTTCAGATCAGACCAGCAGATGCGCAAAGGCAAGAACAACAGAAGGCCCAGACTCACCCCACCAGCCATACTCCAGACGTGCACGGCCTTGCGGATGGAACTGCGGAGTGAATACTACCGCGAGAAAATCACCGTCACCGCTGGGCCAAACTTCGGACCCCCGGACTGCGCGACCCTCGGTCGTTACCTGCGCATGATCGGGCCAGAAGCGCGCCGCCAGGTACAGGTAGTATGCGAGCCCGGTCACGTCCGAAGGCCGCGCCGAGTGCGTCCGCCGCCGATGAGGAAATTCAAGGACTGGGAGTGGGACATGATGTTCACGGCGAAGCGAGCTTCAGCGCGGCATAAGTTGATGGGGGTATGGGAGCCTATCGATTGGGAGATCACATTCCTCTAGACAGGATGGGCCCACGTGAAGCGCAACAAGGCGCACAGGGAGGTCGAGATGATGCGTTCTTTCGTACGCTACCCATCGAAGGATCCAGGGTGGGATGCTTTGGTCCCTCAGATCAAGTTTCTTTGAGTCAGGAGGGACCTGAGCATGGGAATGGAGCTCATGCTACTCATACGGCATAACGACAGAAGCACTCCTTCAAATCGGGTTCTTGATGCGACTTTCTGGGCGAAAAAGCAGCGGCGTAGTGCAGTCTAAGCGCATCAATCGATGCGCGGAATGCAGACTTCAAACGCAACAATCAGCGTCAGATGATGGGACTGAGATATCTTCATTGATCTTCCGCACACGAGGTCACACACGTAAGCGAACATGGCAGAGGCGCTAGAAAGGCGCCTCCATCGCAGTACGAAGCATGCAGCGCGACAAGCCGAGTGGCGGCGTCCGGGATGGGTTGCTATCCTCGATGCGCAACTATACTCTCGCTGGCGGACATTCAGATATAAAAGCGTAGCGGATCAGTCAGAGAGTTTCACTTACTTCTGCCTTCGGTGTTTGCGGGTCTTGTACACCACTAGTCTTTCCGCGGTACTCATAAGCAACGCGAAATGCCTGAATCAATGAGTGCTCCGTCTCCAATCTTATCCCCATTTCTTCTACCTATCACTCCCACCCACTATCCCCCACAGCCCCCCTCCTCACCCATCCCCCACCACCAACAACAACCGTTTCTCTATTCCGTCTCCTCCTCATCTCCTCCTCAATCTCCCTCTCCGCCCTCTCCCCCGGCCCCCTCATTTCCAACCTCCTGTTCCCTCTCCTCGCCACGTCCTCTCGATACCCCGCAAACCCTTCCCGTCCAAACATCCTCGCATTCGGTGCGAACAGCTCAATCGGCGCGTGCGCGTACTCCTGATATCCGTCCTCCACCCCACCACCCTCATCGCCGTAGCCGTATTCATCGTCGCTGAAAGGCCATGCTTCAGGATCGGAGTCCCATGCGCCGGACTTGTGGAGTTGTGCCATGACTTGGTGCGCTTCGCCGGTGGATTGGAGCCATTTCGCGGCTGTGCGGGCGCGATGGGCGATGAGCGGGTCTGAACTGCGGAGATCGGCGGCGAGCCAGGCTGCGGTTTGGAGGGGAGTGGCGTTGAGGCGGGTGGTGAGGAGAGAGTGGGCAGAGGAGGCGATTTGAGGATTTGGGGAGGTGCAGAGGGTTTTGAGGGTCGCGACGGAAATTGCTGTGTTGGAGGGATCAGTGGGTTGTAGAAGCGGAGTGGTGGGATGGGAGGAGCGTACAAGATTCTGTGAGTGTGCGATATGTCTGAGACGAGATGTCGCCTTGACGTTGAAGTCTCGTTCTTCCCGGTGCAGGATCTTGTATGCCTCGCCTTTCGAAAGCCCGAATCTCCTCGGTAGCCTCCTTCCATGCTTCTCTTTCTGCGTCTCTGTCGGCGAGGAGTCTCGAGGACTCGGTTATGGCTGAGCGAATAGTTCTGGCGGCGATGAATGCGAAAGCGGCGATGCCGAGCCACAGATAGCGGTCCGGAATCGACGAGGAGGAGTTTGTTATTGGTAGCATGCTGGATGAAATGATGCTCGTCATGGCGGATCGTGGTCGTGGTAAAAGGATCGTATGTGCTCAGACATGGTAGTTCGGAAGAGAGAAGCGGGATTCGGCTAGAGGAAGTGCGACGTTGTTCACATTGTCGGAAGGTTGGAAGGATGAAGTGTTAGGTTGTTGTGGAAGGTGGACGTGACGTTGAAGTCTACGGCGGACTAGAACTATTAGAAAAGACTTACGGTGGGCTATAAGCGAGACAGGCAGAGTTCTTAGCAAAGTGGACATTTCGACGATAACGCTGCGGCCTGGTGGGTATCGAGATGATTCTTGTGACACAATGTCAGATCAGACCACCGGAGAGCGTGCGACAGTGTCCGATTTTGCGCAAAGTATGGACAGTAGAATTGAAGGACAGTGACCAAGATCCCGAGAACTCCCACGCTGTGAACTGCTGTCCACTCCTGAACATCAATCCCGGTTACGCCGAACTCCAATATGTGAAGTCAGAGCCGTCAAGCATGCGAACCCTCATCCTCCCCCATCTACACCAGTCCCGCTCCTCCCTTCCCGACGTTCTCCTCTCCCCACTCCTGCACCTGCAACTCTCTCAACCTCGCCTCCCTCGCCTCATCCTCCTCAATAATCTTCATCACCCGATCATGCGGCGTCTCTCCCAACGCCTCACTATGCCCCGCAACATGATTACTCCACGTCTTCGCCACCCTCGGCTCCTTCCTCTTCTTCGGCTTCGGCGGTTCCACACCACCCAACATCGGGAACGGATTCTCCTCACTGTACCCCAAGATCATCGGCCGGAAACCCTCATTACTCAAGTCGTCGAACATTTCCTTGACGGCCAGGTATTTATGGAGTGGAAAGTCTCGCTCGCCTTGTGCGCCGGCGTGGGTGTACCATACTAAGCGGAGGTTTCCGGGGACGAGGTCACGTGGGAAGAAGAGCGAGGGTCGGTTGAGGTAGAATAGGCCGGAGAGGTAGTAGGATTGGAAGCGGGAGAGTTGGTCGTTGAAGCCTTTGAATGTGCGGTTGTCGTACCAGATGCGGAGGTCGCCGGGGTTGTAGGCTCCGGTTTTGCCGGATTGGAAGGCGTCGAGGTTGTTGATATTGGTGGAGACGTTGGCCATGGTGGAGTGAGGTGTAGGGAAGAATCCGATGGTGTCGTGGGAGGTTTATGATGGGCGAGGAGACTGTCCTGCCGGCTGCTGGCTTCTTGCTATCGCAGCGGGCCGACTTCTCCAGGAAATGCTTAATGAATTGTTTCTGGCTGGCTGAAGTCGTGCGGCAAAGGTCCGAATGTGATATTCCAAGGCCAAAGGTGTGTTGAAGGTTGGAACGAGAGAGATGCATCGGGATTGTCGAGCAAGCACATCCGGAGAGATTTGTCGGCGAGTTGAGGCACTTTAAGCCGGATCACGTGAATGCGCGTGGTCTCCGCGTGGACGCGACTTTTGGCAGGGATTGTGTCGTCATGAACGAGCACTAGGTTCCGTCCACTTCAACTTCATCCATTGTTCCCGATATCGTCGCTGGATCGACATGACAATACAATCATGGTCAAGCTTCAAGCGGTAACAGTCCCGCAAATCACCAACAGGAAGCGAAAACGAAAGACAGTCTCAGACCCGGAGCAGGAAGAGGCCACTCCCGTCTCAACACCAGACGGATCAATCACAGATGCCACAACGACGACAGTACCAACGAAACATACCGACGGCGGAGCGAAACCTCGAAGAACTAAGTCTGCCACAGCGAAGCCCTCCCTCAAACGCAATGCCTCCTCCACCGTAATCGAGACCTCCATCCCGTGGCCACCCGCCTTCACACAACTCTCCCAAACCCACAGAGCCCTCAACCTCGTCTACACGTTCTGCTGCACCCGTAAGCACTTCGCCACAACTCTCGAGAACCTCCGCAGCACCGTCGAAGCGAACCTCAAACGTAAGCTCACCACCGAGGACGTCGCAAAGGTGAAATGCCTCGTACCGCACGCCATCAACTTTCAATATGTCGACGAGACGTTGCTGCAGGTCGCATTGATGGGTGAGGAGGATTTGAGGCAGGGAAAAGATGTGGCCAAGATGTTCGCGGCGAACCCAGCGGGAGAAAGGAACGTCAGAGAAGGACTGGGCAAGGAAGAGCATGTTGAAGTCCTGCTGTTTGAGTTCGTGGATGGAGATCTCAAGAGAGGAGTTATTGATGCGAAGACCGGAGAGGTGGTCAAACCGAACAAGAGGATACGAGAGGAGGAGCTGAAGATGCCGGTCTTCAGCCAGAAGCAGATGATGAAGTTGATTGAGAAGAGGAATGTCAAGTTCACTTCGGCGATTAATGCGTGGCTGAATGAATGTGCAGAGAAGGGTGCGGATGCGACGGAGAGGCTGGAGGAGGAGTCGAAGCAATACATACCCACGCCGAGTCTGAGTCGGAGAGGATCTCCTGCACCGGAGCTGGTGAAGAGTGCTTTGCCGAAGTGCATACCCGAGGAAAGGAAGAACATTGCGGATATCATCGAGGAATTGAAAGGTCTGGAGTGGTATACTGGACAAATTGTCCCAGATGGACATCGAGTCTTCGATCCGCAGGAGCCGGTGTATGGAGAGCTGAACTTTCCACTTAGTCAAGACCTGGTCAACGCATTGTACAACACCCGCGGAATCCAATCCCTCTACAGCCATCAGACCGAAGCCATCAATGCTCTTCACGACGGACAGAATGTCATCATCGCCACTTCGACCAGCTCAGGAAAGTCTCTCATCTATCAACTCCCAGTCCTGCATGCCCTAGAAACGGAACCGCAGACAAGAGCAATGTACATCTTCCCAACGAAAGCCCTCGCACAAGATCAGAAGAGGAGTCTGAAGTCAATACTTGGCTACCTCCCAGGACTGGAAGAAGTCCTCTGCGAGACCTTCGATGGTGACACTCCCTTCACAGACCGGAACTACATCCGAGATGAAGCCCGCATCATCTTCACCAATCCGGACATGCTGCATCTTACCATCTTGCCGCAGGAGGAGAGCTGGCGGACTTTCCTGAAAAACCTCAGATTCGTTGTCATGGATGAATTGCATGTCTACAACGGTCTCTTCGGCGCACATGTTGCTCTAATCATGCGAAGGCTGAGAAGAATATGCGCAGCGGTCGGAAACCGGAAAGTGCAGTTCGTGTCCTGCTCAGCGACAGTGGCCAACCCCGAAGAGCACATGAGGACAATCTTTGGCATTGAAGATGTCAAGCTGGTCGACTTTGATGGGTCTCCTTGTGGAAGAAAGGAGTTCCTCTGCTGGAACACACCTTACAAAGATCCCAATGATCCTACCAGCGGAAGAGGAGACTCCTTCATGGAGTCGGCCAGACTGTTCTGCCAGCTCATTCTCCGCGGCGTCAGAGTCATCACTTTCTGCAGGATCAGACGATACTGTGAAATTCTCACCACCGCCATCAAAGCAGAGCTGGCCTCCCTCGACCGCAGTGAAGTCATGAACAGAGTCATGGCCTATCGCGGGGGCTACACTCCTCAAGACCGACGACGAATCGAAAAGGAAATGTTTGAGGGTAAGCTCGTTGGTATCATCGGCACTAGCGCTCTCGAACTTGGTGTCGATATCGGCAGCCTCGACGCCGTCATCTCCCACGGCTTTCCCTACACGATCGCCAACCTCCGCCAACAATCTGGTCGAGCAGGTCGCCGCAACAAAGACAGCCTCTCCATCCTTCTCGGCGACTGCTTCCCCACCGATCAATACTTCATGCAGAACCCGGATGAAATCTTCACCCGCCCGAATTGTGAGCTCCAAGTCGACCTCACCAACATGCTCGTCCTGGAAGGCCACATCCAATGCGCCGCCCACGAAATGCCCATCGAACCCGACAACGATACAGTCTACTTCACCAAACTCCTCTCCGAAATCTGCAGCGATCGCCTCCGGAAAGACACTCTTGGCTTCTACCACACCGCTGACCGCTTCCTCCCTCACCCCTCCCGCAGCGTGGCCATCCGCGACACCGAAGACTCCCACTTCGCCATCATCGACATAACCCACGGAGCCAACACCGTCCTCGAAGAACTCGAAGCATCCCGTGCCTTCTTCACCATCTACGAAGGCGGCATCTTCCTCCACCAAGGCCGAAAGTTCCTCATCAAAACCTTCGACCCGGACAACCTCTACGCGCGCGTGGAACGGGTGAACGTCGACTGGATTACCCAACAGCGCGACTACACTGACATCGACCCCATTGAAATCGAAGCCATTCGCCGCCTTCCCCTCCCCTCCAAATCCCGCGCCAACTTCGGCACGATAAAAATCCATCAAAACGTCTTCGGCTTCTTTAAACTCGACAAGAAGAACCGCATCCTTGACGCGGTGCAAGTCGACAATCCGCCCATCATCCTCCACTCCAAAGGTCTCTGGCTCGACGTACCCAAACTGGCGATTGAAATTCTGCAGTCGCGGAGACTGAACCTCGCCGCGGCCATCCACGCCGCCGAACATGCTATACTATCTCTTATGCCCAATTTCGTCATCTCCCTCCCCGGCGACGTCAAAACAGAATGTAAAGTCGCCGTCAAAGAATTCTCGAAAAAGGCTTCCTCGCGAAAACGACCGGCGAGACTTACATTCTACGACTCCAAAGGCGGCGCCCACGGTTCCGGAATCGCCGCTAAAGCCTTCGACTTCATTTCCCTCCTGCTTACCCAAGCCGCCGACAGAGTCGAAGCCTGCCACTGCCAAGATGGATGTCTAGAGTGTTGTTGCAGTGAAGGGTGTAAAGAGGCGAATGTGGTGATGAGTAAAGCTGGGGCGGAGGTCGTGCTGAAGACGCTGCTGGGGAGGGAGGTGGATGTGGATGAGTTGCCTTGGGGACCGGAGGAGGAGAGGGTTCCGATGGGGTTGGAGACTGTTGTGTTGGCGGGGATGGTTAGGGAGAAGGAGGGTGGGGCGGTTAGGGTGTTTGGGGAGGATGGACGGGAGGTGAAGGTTGAGGTGGTTAGTGATGATGAGGGATGATAAGGATGAAGGTCTCGAAAAGATGAAGGACGAAACGAAGGTCTCCAATTTGTTTAAGCTACATGCTGCGGCATCGCTTTGCTCCATGGGCCTTGCTTTCTCGCGGACTTCCTTTCCTTGACCTGTCAACCTGACATACCAGGTCAACCTCCTCGCCCAATGCCTTTCTTCGCCCGAGCGTGAAGCAAAGCACATTCCATCGGCTTCTGACTAGGCGCCACACTCCAAGTGAACACGCTCCTGCCGGGCATGTACAACCTCAATAATCCCGACTTAAATGTCCGAGGTCTCAGTCACGCATCGTTGGAGCTGGTTAAGGGCTGCGAGTCGTTCGCAAGTAAAGAAGAAAGCTTGCAGCGAGGATTTGCTATGCTTACTCTAGAGGCGGCTCTAAAGTCCGGGTCTTCCTTCGAGCTGCTGTCTCTGTCTTGCACATCCTTGAAGTGTAAGACGCCGTCGACGGTCAAGTTGGACATGTTTTTAGCCAAAGTGGAGGTTGTCAATACAGGTGGAGATAATCGAGAAAAGAACTTAATAGAGCTAGATGCAAGCAGAGCTTAGTTTAAAGTCAGGTGAATGTGCTGCGTAGTAATGTGCTAGCTTCATCCCATGCTAAAGCTTGTCAGGTTGGTCACAGCTGCGGAAATTCGTGAACGTTGAGTTATGCGATAGGAGATGTGGAATGCAAAGAAGTACAGTTTTCTGACGCTGCTAAAGATTTTCATTAACTGTCCGCTATCATGATAATGGAAAGTCTGCTTGGGTGCAAACCATTACCCCTGAATACTGCTGTTCAGGCTTTAAGTCCTCCCTTGTCTTCCGTGACCTGTGCGCCTTTGTTGCGCTCCACTCCTGCCCGCTGCTCTTTGTTCGCGGTACAGCGCAGAAAGTATGCAGACAAAGAGAAGTTATCGTTCCCTCGCGATTGCTTTTGTGTGCTGCTGTGTATTCTGCCGTGTCATTGGCTTGTCTGCTCGTCTCCTGTTGCGTCGTATGAGCAAGGCCGTTGTCCTGGGTCGCATTGCTGTCTGGTCATGCGAAGAAGCATTGATGAGAATAGAATTTGCACTCTTCGCGTAGCCTTCTGACGCAATGTTGGACGTTTGAAGTGGACAGGGCCTATCTCCAGACAGACCGTTGGATATCGCTCTCGTCGCGATTTCGATGTCTGGATTTTATGATTCTCAAGCTTTACCCAACGTGTAGAGTCCAAGCCAGCCCTATACAGAGCAGGAAGGTAGTAGTAGTGGAAGGAAGTCATGTCGGATCCGGTAATTCGTAAAGCTGGCAAGGACTCGAAAGTGGAGCGCCTGAATAGGAGGCAGGACAGGGCTGGATCTACAGTAACTTTATGTGCCACTCGAAAGTCGAAACGACCCCTGGCCTCGCTGTCGTACGCCTTGTCCGTAAGACGCACCTTCGTCATCATCTCGAAGTCCCATTGTGAATTGCCAACACGTTGCCACTACTATAGATCCGGCAGCTCGTGGACTACTAGGCTCAAGCGATTTCCGGGGATATTCTGTACTTGTCGTCGAGCCTCTGGTCCAATCATGCGTAGATATTGACCGATTGCTGGACGTTGTTTCACCGATGTCCTAATTTCCGGGCATCGTTTTACCGATATTGAGATCTTGGCACGGTAGTACTCCGCTCGCAGTTCTTTCCTCAGAGCGGCGCAGGTCTGAAGAATCGCAGGTGGAGTGAGTTCAGAGCTGTACACCCATCCATCCGGCCTTTGATCTTTGGCGTCCCCGAGTCCTACGGCCGCTTTGGTGCCCATCTCGATGAACCTCACTTCGATAGCAGTCGTGTCTTCGACAACCATTTTGCTAATTCCCACCCAAAGCTCATCCGGCAGATCCATGAGGCGGAAAGGCTGCGCTGGAGGCGGTGGGATCGTGGGGAGCTTGCGCAGAATCGTGTGCTTCTTGACCTGTTAGGGATCAAGGGCACGATTGTAGAGCATGGCTAACACGCACCTCGCTGCTATCCTTGTCTTCCATCGTCGCGTATGTTGATGCAGAGATCAGTTGGAGTCGTGATGATAATGAAGGTATAGTCGAAGCTGAGAGAAGTCAGAGGAAGTGAAGTAATCAGCGGCGCGCTAGACGTTCGTTTGTCAAGCTAAGGTACTCTGTCTTTGCTGCACCGTGACGTGCTCGTTTAATCACATGTCAAGGATTAATCCTGAATCTAGAAGGAGCATAGACGTATCAACAAGTCTTAGAGGGCAGGCACAAGAGGTATCTTCCAAGACCGATTATCAAGGATTGAGTAGCAAGCATATGTTTAGCTGTTATGAACAATTCCGTTCTCTATCCCTGGTCACATCCCTTCCGGCTCCCACAATAGACAAGAGCTTGTCTCAAATGAACGCGATCTCCCAAAAGATGTGACCGCATTCACGGCCCGATACATCCCGCTTTCCTGGCTCCGGGTAGCACTTTGGAACAAGCACCATCTCGACCCTCCAACGGCAGAAGTCCTTCCGCGGTGGCTCACTCGGTGCTTCCGACTTGTCCATGGGAGTCAGAAAAGGAAACACTCGGATGCTTCTTCTCGCCTCGACTCCGATCATGCGCAAGTATCTCCCGAGTCTGTCATCGTCTCTGCCGGAACCACCTTGCGAATAGGGGTTGATCGTTACTTTTTGGCGGTAGTAGTCGGATCTTAGTTCGTTCCTCACTGCCGAGCAGGTTTGGAGGAATGCTGGCGGAGCGAGGTCAAACCCCTCTGCGAGCCACGTATGCGATGCGTTTCCACTCCAGGAGCGTTCTTTCTCAGCACGTCGAATAGTGACATCGCTGACTCTGATGGCGGGTGAGGCTTCAATGAGTAGCTGTCCGATTTTGATTAGAAGCTCCACCGGTATGTCCAGGAGGTAACAAGGCTGAGTTTTGGCGCTCTCTACCAGGGGAGGCGAGGGAGTCGCTGAGTTTTGGAGCAGAGCTGTACGCTGCGGATCATTAGTTACTGCCGTCCAGATATCTTCCACGTCTCGATTAATACTCACCTCGCAAGGATCTATGTCGTCGGTCATCATATGGCGTGATATGCAGTAGCAGTTAAACTCGCAGTCTTGAAGGATGTCTGGATTGTAGCAGTAAAGGACTGAGGTGAATTGATTGCAGACGAGTGCAGGAAGAAAGCATTCAATCTCGACAGGTGCGAACCGCTGTGGATTTACGTGATGTGCGTGCTGAACTTGATGGTAAAGCTCGCCTCTAGTCCTCAATCCGGGAGAGAGAACTTTGGTTCAGCGAGGAGTCACAAAAGTCGTACCTTGGGAGCGATGGAATCTTGACGGAGATGCTTGAGCCTTTCATCAATACACTGCATTGATATGCTGCAATCGTTCTTGCTATCGGACTCCATCAACGAGGAGCCTATCTGAGCCTCGAAGAAAAGTAACCTCGTACCAAATCTCGTCGCACCCAGGATCTGCTTCCCAATTTTCGCGAACTAGCATCATCTCGACCTCCCAAGACCGAAAGCGCTCCCATCTGGGCGCTGGCACTGGATCCGTCTTCGCGTGCCAGCCTTCATCCGACACGGCTGTGATCTGTCGGCGAGCCTCCGGTCCCATCATTTGCAAGTACTGTCCAAGGAGCAGGTAGCTCTCATCCATACCCCACCAGCACATCCTCACCGTGATTGAGATCTTGTCGTGATAGTAGCTATTTCTTAACTCCTTCCTAAGGGAGACGCACGTTTAAAGGACCGCTAGCGGTGTCAGGTCGAAGCTGAAGTGCTCGTAGGTTCCTTAGGACCTTCGGGTTCGTAGTCGGCCGGACTCGCTTCCGCCGCTGATGTGCACATCCAGATGATACCGACGTTCTTAGGCTGGATGTCGTTCAACGATCATGTTGCCGATCTTGGACCAGAGCACGTCGAGCAGGTCGAGAAGGCGGTACGGTTGAGGCTGGTTGTCGACAGGTCCATCCGGCGAAGGGCTTTGTGCCTTACGGCTTGTTGGCGACTTCGAGCCGAGAGTGCTACTTGGTAGGAATGAAGGGGATGGCATTACGTCTGTGTTGGTCTTGTGGCTAATCACCATGTCTTCCTGTGACCGACGACCGAAGTAGCTGCATGGTGAATTGCTTGTCGTGGCCGATTTGAGCATCGATACGGAGCTTGCGCTAGTAGACGAGCTCCGCTTGCGTTTGAGTGTTGGAGAAGGAGTAGCAGGCGGATGTGCAGGTGAGATCTCCAAGTCTGTTGCGCCTCCATGTGTCGGCATGGGTGCGGGCGGAGGTGGTGAAGTGAGGAAGTCTTTCCAGCGGCGAGCAGCAGCGATCTGGAGAGGATGTCAGCATAGCCTCTAGATAAGTTCGCTATGTCTGGACTTATCAGCTGCGAGAACGCCATGTTGGTGAAATGTTGGTGTGTCGGAGAAAGTCAGAGCGCAGACTTGCTGCAAAGGGAAGCTTGAAGCTTTTGTATCAGCGCCACAGCTCCGGCCGGCATTCACTCTCCAAAGTATACAGTCACATGCGAAACAGAGAATGCATCTTTACCTTCTCCATTTTCTCAGGAGATAACAGAAAACAGCTGCTGCTATTGGATCGACATAGAATCTGAAAGGTGGAAGACG
This sequence comes from Zymoseptoria ardabiliae STIR04_1.1.2, assembly GCA_000223765.2. Classification (NCBI taxonomy): domain Eukaryota; kingdom Fungi; phylum Ascomycota; class Dothideomycetes; order Mycosphaerellales; family Mycosphaerellaceae; genus Zymoseptoria; species Zymoseptoria ardabiliae. Next base: position 6,641 of record AFIV01000555.1, on the reverse strand, counting down.
ATGGGTACTTGAATCCTAAGCTGTGTACCGACTACTGAACGATCAAGAGGTAGCTAGTTCTACAGAAGCGTGATGCTGAAGGAAGTTTGCATCACAATTTTCGATCCCATTCGATGAAGCGAAGCCTCGTCATGTCTATGTACGACCAACCCATCTCTGCATCTCTAACGACTGTCCCTGGTCCAACGGCATGAGCTCTCATGAAAGATATGTTTCCTCCAAGATGCGATAGGCTAGCAAGCCCACTCTTCGTTGGATGGCACGGATGCAACGTGGTGTTCCCTTTGTTTTGTTCCAAGTTTTGTCTTTGTTCCATCATCCACACACTCCCCTTGGCTATCATTCAAAACGCAACTTCCACCGGATCGTATCATATCCACAATCCCCAAGTCCATCATGGTCATCAGTGCAAGGCTTCCGATCAGTCTCCACAGTGAACGAAACTTCTCTATTATGACATGACCCTTCATGTTCGAACAGGTCTCCACGCCCGAACAGGTCTTTCTTAACCCACGTGTGAGCATACCCGCGAGGAAGCGAATGCCCCACAACCTCAAAAGCTCCAAGCTGACGTCGCGCGTCTACTCCAATCGCTCGCAAATAGTTGCCAACATGCTTGTCGTCTGGAGTGCTGTAGCCATCACGGGGACCAATCGTGACGCCGATCTTGTTGCAGCTGTAGTAATAGAGCCGCAGCTCGTTTCTGAGAGCGGAACAGGTCTGGAGGAGGGCGGGCGTCTTTATCTCTGGAGCGGAGAGTTTGTCTTTGAAGTATGTCGAATTGTCGATGCGCTCGTGATGATAGCCGTAGAAGCTTTCCTCGTTGTAGTCGATATCGGGAAGCAAAGCCGAGACCAAAGAGCCGGTCGAAAAGTAGGATCGTGGTGGAGGTAGCGCAACATGAAGAGAGGGAATGTCGCCAATCACCATCTTCCCAATCTTGGACCAGAGCTCGTCCGGAAGGTCGAGGAGACGAAATGGCTGGTTGGCTGGATCTGACAGCGGAAGTTTCGGCAGTCGAGATGTACCATTCTTGAGGATAAACTCCATGTGCAGTTGCGCTTGTCGCGCGAGGTAGATGTCATTCGACCGGCTGCGGTTCCTGGCCAGCTTGTCCCTGGCTTTGGACCTCTCGCTGGCGGATGAGCTGCGCTTGCGCTTGACGGCGGATCGGGAGGCATCTGGTGCTGGAGTAGGAACGAAGCTGTTCGACGCACCCTGAACTGTCGAATTCGGTATGGGTGGAGTCGTGATGAAAGCCTGAAAACAGCTGCGAGCAGCGGCGATCTGGACATCTTATTGGTATCGATTGTATACAAGTGCGCATCATGAGAACCTACCAGCTGAGACCACGACATGGCTGCCGACGATTTGCGTGTGGTAGAAAAGAAGGGAAGGAATGAAGAGACGTGTATGCGTTAGCGCCAAATCTAAATTGTGGTCGTGAATTTACGCAATGTTTCTCGTGAATGACACAGTGACGAGAGGGAAGACGAGAGGACGCCAAGTCAAAATGCAGACTAGCCTGAATTGTTGGAGGATCCAGCATAGCGGGAAAAGGGTCTTGTTTGAAGGTACTGCACCACAATGGCTAAGCACCGTTCTACACGCCTATCTCGATCATTCAGTGATGATCTCAACACTCGCATTCCGTGGGCAATCTTCCCTTGGAGTATCAGTCCACCGCCGGATGGAGTCATGAAGCCTCTGTGTTCAGTGAGGTATCGAGCAATGCGCCGTGCATCCGCTCTGGCACCCGAGTCAAGCCTGTGTTCTTCCTTGTATGACCCGGCTCGTACCCGTTGTGTCGACTTCTCACTGGAACGTGATTTTCCATTCCACATGATCCACTTCACAGCCTTCGCAGCGATCTCTGCTGACCAGAGTCTGGACCAGCTCAACTCCCCAGGACGCTGACAGGTCGTGAGGCGGGTCCAGCACATCGTCCATGTCCCAGTCCGCTTCGCCCATTATGCTGAAGCCGTCGAGCAAACGTCTAGCATCCGGCCCGATTGCTTGCAAGTAAGGACGCAAAGCTTCAAAAGGGTAGTCTTCGTGAAGCACTGCTTGGAGTTTCTTACTACCGTAGTAATGTAACCTTAGCTCTTTCCTGAGCGCGGAGCAGGTTTGAAGGATTGCGGGGACTTTGAGCTTGGAGCATAGTTTGGAGGGCTCGTTGAAGTGCTCAAAAAGAAACACTTTAACGATCGGAAGATCTTCGATGGCCATCTTGCCAATCTTGACCCAGAGTTCGTCCGGCAGGTCGAAGAGACGGAATGGCTGCTCTTCATTGTTGACTGGCGCAATCTCCATTGAAACTGGTGAGGCTACATTCTGTAGGTCATTGCTTTCATGAGATTTGCCGGACTTGCTGTTGATCTTCGTCGTCTTTGCGGCTGGACGGGACACAGCATCGGCGGATGGAGTACGCTTGCGCTTGGCGGCACCGGAGAAGGCGTTCGAAGACTGGATCGCATCCTTGATTCTCTGGGAACGCCGGGCCGGAGGAGCGGAGAACAAGGACGACGGAGCTGGTGTGGTGAAGTGCTGATTCTGCTCGCCAGCATCGGGAGCCTGGTGAAGTCAGCATGGGTTGGCCGTAAGCGCAGCGCAACGCAACAACTCACCAAATCGTGCTCGTCCATGACCGTTGATGGATGTTGTGTCGTGGAGATGGAAAGCGCAAGTTGATGGTTGCGAAGTGAAAGCAGAAGCCTCCCGTCGGTTCGCTTGCAACCCGCGCGACGCTAGCGTCAAAGCTCAACTCCTCGTGAAGGATGAGGTGCACGTATATCATCGCTCGCTCTTCTCCAAAAGCTCGGGCTGCTCTGATCAAGTCGCTGCGGTGTGTTCTTCGTGCGGAACTCGTGTCAGCGAAAGTGTTGGTCCAGTCGTGAGATGGCCCTCACTCGGGAGATCGAGACAAATCTGTCCTGATGCGAGACTGTGCACAGTACGGGAAGGCGTCGAAAAGACGTGGATCGTTGGTCAAGAAATAGGAACGTCCTGCGATGATGCGTGGCTTCCCGGCAACGTCGTCGTTCAGACTGAGAGTTTTCGTTGACTGTCTTGCTCGTTGTTGATACCTTCACTCTCTTCCATCTTCCGTGGGCAGGCTCAGACTTTTCGGGCAAGGGACGACGGATGACAGCCTGTGGAAGCTGTTCTCTTTTGGTCTCCAGAACGAAACTGTCGAGAATTTGTGGTCGTAACTATCGAAAACCCCTTCTATGTTCAGGCACCGCAGCCGAAACTTGCTCGTGCATCTTCTCTGATGGAGGTCAGACGCTAGATCTACCATTGTAGACTGCTATTCAGACATGCAAGCCAACGATGCTCCTTCAGTTCAGTCCCGTGTCACATAGACTGTGTGAATGGAGTCCGCCAGGCTGAGTCGACAAGAGCTAGGTTTCTCGACCAAACACAACCACGAGTATTTGCATGTGCACAGTGCACAATCCCGAAGAACTAACCCCCAGCAAGTCTGGCACCGCACGGGAATCGGCGGCAATCTCTGAAACGAGGTTGCAGGAAGGACATCCTTGCCAGTCTTCTCCACAACGCGCAACACCAAAGGACTATCCTTGCTACTCCAGCACCGCACTGGCATCGGCGAGAGGACTATTCAAGCCGAATTGGCAGTGCACAACACACGTGGCAGCCGCACAGAGGTCCTCATGCATCTAGAGAGCAACAGATGTCCTGCGATGTCGAGTTGAGCCATTTACTGTCGAGCCCATGAACGGATCGGGAACTCCCATTCGTTCGATCGCCCGCCTCTACATCCTGCATGCACGATGTTCATCGTACATCGCCACTGCCACAGCATGGCCTCCTTCAGTGCGGGGAACACGGTCCCATGTTGCGGCAGATTGCAATGACAGGGAACCAAAGTCCCTCAGCTGGGGATCGATAGTCCCTCACGGTCGAGGCTCCGATGAAACGAGGAAGGAGAACGGAGAAAGAGACATATATGGTCGAGACGGTTTCCCTTCCATCTTAATCTCTCCTTCACCTCCAAAGCTCAAGAAAACAATCTTTGATCCTTGACCGCCTTCCAGCACCACCATGAAGGTCAGTCGACCTCGCAGTCTGCTCTACTCTTCCAATGCGGTCGACTAACCCAATGCAGGTCCTCCTTTCCATCTTCGCCATGGCCGCCATCGGTCCAGCCGTCGTCTCCGCCTGGTCTCGCACGTTCTGTGCCTGTCGTGACTCTGCCGACAAAGGCGGAGGGTTCAACGACGCCGCAACCAAAAAAGGTACGGGTTTTTAACCCACGCACGGAATTCTTTTCTGAATCCCCAAGCCAACAGCGCGGCATTCACGGTATTGTTCGCTGACATCCTACAGCCTGCGAACAGGGAAACGGAGGCACCCAGAACTTCCCGGACCCCCCCGACCGGGACAGGGTGTTCTGCACCAACTACAGTACGTTATTCCAGCCCCTTTGGCCGCGCCGGCGGCAGAAAAGCCAATGTGGCTGACACGAGAATCTCAGGCTGCCTCGATACAGATACTTGGCTCCGAGAATGCGGCCTTGCCGGTGCGCACGGAAGACTGGACTGCTGGGACACCAATTGCAACCCCGATGGAGGTTCGTGAGAAGGCCGGCAGAAGGACTTCGCTTGTCCGTGGAGGCGCTCAAAGAGATACCTGTGGCAGCCTAGTGATGTCAATACCACACGAGCTTGATCTGATTTGTGCGGCACAACGACTCACCTGATCGTCGCGATCCATTGAATGTCCATCAGCGGTTTCCTCCCTTCCAGGCATAGCGTCCGCCAGACCCCACGGGAAGTACCCTCTTGATCTGCCAGTCCCTTCCTCCCAGCCACAGCATCTCCGTGGTCCCTTCGTACGTGATCCGTGCAACGACCCGCCCGTAGGTACAGCTCTGTTCCATCGTCGCAGCCGTGATCGCTTCTCATATTCGCCGTCCATTGTGACGTGGAAGGTAGAAAGCGCAAGCCGGTATACGCCAGAGACTCCGTGGACTCCGATGACCGCAATTGCTAAATCGAACTCAGCAGCAAAACCGTCGTCTTCTCGCACAAAAGTCTGCAAAGAAGATGGTGAATTTGGCCTAATGTCACCAGTCAGCCATGCCTCATGTCCCGCCTGATCAAGGGCAAGCAATCCGTCCAATCAACATAGCCTCACCAGTGTCCATCCCGAGTTCTCCCCCGCAGACGCAACCTCCACTGAACCCGCCGAAAAAACCACTCCCCTTCCTTCCCCCAACGCCACCTCCCTCCCACCCCACCCATCGACTCTCACCCCCAAAAAACAATAAAGCCTCCCCTCCACACTCTCCCTCCCTTCCCCATCCCCCTCCTCACCCACCAAAACCGGCGAACAATGCACGCACCCCGCACTCACCTCCCCAACTCCCTCTCCCGCTTCGCCGCCCCAACTATCCGCGAATTTGACGATGGGCACTTCATCCACTTTCTGCTCTGGCACCCAGTACCATTTCTGCTCCTCGGGGTGTGTGGGAGGGAGGGCGGTGTACGCTGAGACGATGTATGTCCCATCGGGGAGGAGGTCGGGGTGGTCGATCGGGTAGGAAGAAGGGGAGTCGGAGGATGGAACGCGGTTCGTTGTGGCGACAATGTCGAATGGGGAGAGGGTGCGGGAGGAGAGCAGGGCGAGGGCATCACGGTGGACGGTCTTCAATGGGCGCTGGAGTGATACAAGTCAGCGTAGATGGGCGGGTAGAGACTCCGATGGACTGACCCAGAGACGGTACGCCGCAAACCTCGGAACAACCACATCTTCTCCCCTCGCCTGCGCTGCCTCCGCATCGACGATGGACTGTGCCGCGGCGGTAATGTCTGGTCAAGCGAGGCGGAACGTATCTCGCAGTCCCTGCAGCGTCAAGTCGATATGTGCGTGTCGAGCGGGGTGTTGAGCATCAGCCTGCGCTCGGCCGTTGACTGTTCGAAACACCACAGTCAGTCTTGAACCCCACTGATTCAAATTTCAGGAGAAGAGGAGGACGTACCGTTCACCGCACTCTCCATCGCACCTCTCTCCTCCTCCTACTCCTCCTCCTCCTCACCACCACCAACCCCCTCCCTCCTCAACGCAACTCTATGCACCACCGTCCTCCTCGCCCCCGTAACTCCCAACGCCAATCCAATAATCTCAGACACATACCCCTCTTCCCCATTCCTCCCCTCCAACATTCCCCGCATCTTCCCCATCCCCCTCAAACCGCAAAGTCTGCTTCACCAGCGCAAAACCCATCCTCATCGAGACTCCTCGAACCCCTGCTGCAACTCCGACTCCGCGCGGATATCGTGCAGAGGCAGGATGATGCGATGCTGGGACAAAGCGGGTGGCGGGACGTATATCGGGCGGGAAGAGGCGGGACGGGAGAGGTCCGGGGTGGGAAGAAGGAGAAGATGGCTTTGTGGGAGGGTGTGCTCCGGGTCGGCCATGTTGGGTGGTGGTATTGACGGGGTGGTGCTGCGGTCCGGAGTAGAGGGTAGATACTATGGCTTGACGAGATCTCGCTGGAGCTGCGATTCTTGAAACCGGTTTGGAGTAAAAGGTAAGCGGCGGCTTGATGATATGGGCTTGAGTTTCGTCTCGTCACTTCACTGGAAATCTTCGAAAGGAGGGGATTCCCCCCC